>VUQR01036969.1:58050-68465 GCA_015108515.1 Hemichromis elongatus
ACTCACACAGTTTTCACTGTAGAAACATCTCTGTGGGTCCGTTGTTTTGTTGCCTCCAGCGTGTTGTGATCTGATTAAGGAACAACAGTGGCTCCCTCTGTGAAACACTGAAAGCAAACGGGGAGTTTCCTGCACATGTTTGGCACTGGAAAGTCACCAGTCTCATAAATAAAAACAATATTGAACTGCATTATTAATACACCAATAATTACTTGGATATTACTTGGTGTTTTTGTGCACATTCGTCTCTTTAAGCTATCGCATCCTTGCACAGGTGACGCAGTCAGTAAAAAAGAAGACATGGTGATGTGGTGGAGCAGAGTCTGCGTGTTGAGCAGAGACTCGAGAGCTGTATCCTGGCATATCAGGGCTGCTTGGCTGGGTTTGACGTACTGAGACTGTGGCCTCCGCCCGGACACCCTGCCGCTGCCTCCTCTTTTAATCTGTGACGTCTACAGTCTAATCTTTGTGACCCTATGGTCATCTTGTTCAGAGGAAATATTCGTCACGTTATGAACCCCCGCTCCCCCTCCTCAGACTGAACGAACGGTTGAGCCCTGAAGTTTTATGCGAGTCTCTTCTCTTCCTCATCATCATCTTGGTGACCGAGGACAGCTGTCGCGTTCCTGCAGTTTCTAATCTTTGTGCTTTTGATTGACGGCCGACATTGTTTCTATATTGGTAAATATCTCCCAGTGAGTGTAAAAGAGGACTCGGGTTGTAAAGCATGTGTTTTTTTATTTTTTTTTCAACATTACGGCAGAGTGGTGGTGTCCAATTAGACGCCAGAATGTCAATCCAATGTACAATATACTCTGCAACATAGTGCAACAAAAGATATGTTTGAAAAACAAAACGTAACACAGATTTGAATGAGCATTTGTGTCTAAAGTGTTTTTGTTTCTTGAAAGAGTGGAGTTAACTGATGATTGAATTATTAAAATGACTGTTGTACCATCTGATACGACTATCTGAATTTTGGAGCAGAAATTGACACCTATTGGACGCAGCCATGCTTTTCCAATCTCTTGGGTTTGGTGAGCGTGTGCGAATTGTAGCTTCAGTTCCCCGTTGTTAGCTGACACGAGCGGCACCCGGTGCGGGCTCCTGCTCCTGTTTTTGTGCGTCCATCGTAAGAGACGCTCTTTTGCATACAATGTCACATTCAGTCTCACTCAAATCACCTTCGTTCCCCTTTCTGATGCTCAGTTTCAACTTCTGCCGTTTCTCTCGGCTGTGTCTGCGTACTCCCACGTGATTGGCTGATGGGATATTTGCAGGCGTCTGTCCTGTAAAGTCGATTCTGAATTTCTTAAATGTTGCTTCTGACAAATACAATTGATAAACTAAAAGTAAAACTTCATAAAGCAACCGATTTTAAATAGACTCTAAACTGCAATGTTCTGAACGTGCAGAGTGGCTTTTGTTTTCCAGCTATCATCAAGCAACTTGTAAATGTTTGTTTCTGCTTTCAAGTTTATCCAGTTTGGCAGCTGGTTTGAAACCCTGCTGTCAGTCACTGCACTCTTCCACAAGCACTCTATCTAAACTTACTGGTTTTGTATTGTATTGCTCGTCTTTGCTGAAGCTGCTGTTTACCGGCATATCAGTCTAATCTAACTGCACACAAGTGGTTTTTCTCATGCTCTTTATTCCTTTGTCTTTCTGCCTTTGAGCATTTACTGTATTAACGTGACTGTGACTGTATCTTTTTTCTTGGTTTGCAGACACTGTGTATTTTCACCTGCCGCCTCTCAGTGGAGACACAAAGTGTGTCTATGGAGTGTCCTGTTATCGCCAAATAGAAGCAAAGGTCAGTTTATGAAGGACAGTAGGCACACTTCAATGACCAGGCACCCGTGTGCAGCAGCTCCACGACAGAAAGCTATCATTTCATCACAAGAGACTGATGAAATGACACGGGCGGAGCACCAGTTTATGTAAATATATTTTTAAATTTCTCTAATTTTTTTTAAGAGCCTGGTAGGATGTAATCTGCAGCTACTGCTAAAATGCATTTGCAGGGTCTGAAAAGTGAAGCCAACATGGAAGTGCCTTAAACTTCCTGTCTTTTTAATAACCACCAAGGTTGATTGTTGCTGTTTTTTTTGTATTATTGAAGGGCTTTACCTTACAGTATAAAGCACCTTGAGGCGACTGTTGTTGTGATTTGGCACAATAAAAATACAACTGACTTGAATTGAATTGCCTCGTCCCAAAAGCAAGGGTAGCTCCTGAAAGAAAGAGCTATTTTAGTTCAGGAGAAAAAAATGCCATCGTGATAAAGTGGCTAAAACTGGAGACGGGGCTGCTAATTTTGCAGGAAAAGGGTGAACTGTGACGATCACCACTGTAAGTGAGGTCTGTATCTTTACATTTAATCACTTCAAACATTTGGGACCCTTACATCTCACATGGTAGAGCTGCGGACCATCGCAGATCATATCACACTCAATTTCTCAATTTCCCTTTTTGCTCTATGCCAGACTTCCTAATAATGGTAGCCACGGTAACCAATGAATGAATGAATATCTGAATAATGAGACGTTTGACTCTCGACCTTTTCAGTACTAGTGTGTATTTTCAAGGTCGTTTGTTTCTTCTTTGCTCTGATCAGAGACTGCATATAAAAGATGTTCATGGGCACCATGACATCACCCAATGGTCCGTGAAGCCTTGAGCTTAAGACATTATGAGCGAGAGGTGGATCTGAAGCACAAACTGAGAGATGCTTCCATTCACAGCATTGTCATCCTTCTAGAAACGCAATGTTGGATTTAATAAACTCATCATGAAAGTTTTTGATAATGTCATAGATCCACAGAGCATGAGGATCATTTTTACCATAAAAGTAGCCGCCTGCTGGCTGTTATTGTTATTATAATTATCATTAAATTATTATTATTATTATTATGCAAGTTTCTGCATTTGATTCACTTGCAAGTTGTTTGTATTGAGTCTGTGGCGCTAGTGAAATTGACCCAAATCTTTTGCACTGTAACTGCAGCATAAAATCAAAGCAGAACATATAGAGGGAAGTTTATTTCACGTTTGTGTTTTTCTCTCTCGTCTTTCAGGCCCTAAAGGTCCGGCAGGCTGATGTCACCAGGGAGACGGTTCAGAAGAGCGTCTGTGTCCTCAGTCGAGTGGTGAGTCAGTCGCTGGATGACTTAATTTAATAAGCTTTAATTTCAGTCTAAAAAATTAAATTAAGTCAGTGGGCTGTAAAATGTTGCTGTGAGCTCGCATGGAGAAGTGGAAGGAAATTGTGTAGAGAGGATGTTTTTATTTACCAGCGTCGTGCCCTCCTCGTTTAGGCTCTAAAGTCACCATCTGCTGATCTATATGTGTCTGTATGGGAAAACTGTTTTTCCCAGAAAAGGCATATCAGCATCCCCTTGTCCCTCCTGTGGTTTCCACACATGGTTACGTTGCTATGACAACACAGTTTTAGGGAGGGGATCATGGCCCCACATGGCCTCTTTTAGCAGTGCCAATTGTAGAGTGGAAGAAAACAGAGGCAGGAGGAAAAGCATCAAGACAAAGGATGTTGCCACCCATGCTAAATAAATATAAAGCAGAAACTAGCCTGCTCAGGATTTTTATGGGCCACACTGTAAATGAGTCACTCACACACGGCGTGTTTGCGTTTCCTCGCAGCCTCTCTACGGTCTGCTCCAAGCCAAACTTCAGCTCATCACACACGCCTACTTCGAGGAGAAAGACTTCTCACAGATCTCCATCCTGAAGGTGAGAAAATAGTCAGACTAAACATGTTTGAGTGAGAGAGTAGTTTTTTTTTTGCTGCTTGCTCACCTCCTGTTCCCACTGCAGGAGCTGTACGACCACATGAACAGCTCTCTGAGGGGTTCAGCTCTGGATGGATCACAGGTTTATCTAGGTACGTGCCAGACCTGTCAGATAACAGGAGAGGAGAGCAACAAATCTTAGCTTTTATTTTTCCTTTGCATGAAAATAGTTCTCCACAACATCCCCTAGTTGTTATTGTTCCAATTTTGTTTTTCTCCCATCAGGGTTGTCACCGAGAGATCTAATCCTGCACTTCAGACACAAGGTGGGGGGGAAGCGGATTATTTTAAGCAGTGAAATTCATCAAAACTATCGTGTTTATTTGCTTTTTTTTTTAAACCTTTGCAGGCTCTCATCCTCTTTAAACTCATTTTGCTGGAAAAGAAGGTGAGAATTCAAACTGAAACGCATCCTTCCCCTTTGCTTCATATAATTTGGTAGTTTTGAGCTATGGTTCTGTCACTCCTGGCTCTAAGGACGTTCTCTGGGACTGCACACTCTATATTTTGCCTCCAGGCCTTTTAGCTCATCCTCCCGATGACTCCTTTCAGTCCCTCTCAGTGTATAAGAGAATCTTGACCCAGTTTCTCTGGACAAACATTTCCAAGCTTGGTGCGTCTCTGATAGCTCTGTCGTTTTCTATTTTTAGACTTTTGAAGAAGGTTCCTGTGCGTTTTTATACACTGAAAAATGTTTCCTGATAATTTTACTTTACAAGTTACTTTAAAACCTGTAACATTTTTATTTCTAGTCTGCAAATCGGATGTCAGAGATCAGACATCCAGATATTTTTAAGCATCCATATTCATAGACCCATCATACCAGATATCTATCCTAAATCATTTAAAGGATCGAGCTAAGGGTAGTTTTCCATTTTGCCTTGACAGCAGAGGCCTGAAGTTTTGCACAGTTTCTATTAAGAAGTTTCTGCTGGAAGCATTTAACCGATGTGAATTTGCATGGGATGACCCTTTGGCTTCAAACAGTCTTTTATACACTTTAAAGATCCTGTTAAATTCTGTGTAACCCATCCATTTTTACATATTTAATGTTCTTTTATTGTAATGAGGAAGTCCACCCTCCATTATTTGACTTGATGCTGATTCCATTATTGCCATTTATGTCCTGTTAAATTGTTCATCTGTAAATAAGATTTAATGTTTTCTTGTGTGTGCATGTATTAGTTGTTTTTCTGCTGTTTTGCCTTCATGTCTCAGTCCTTACTCCCTCTGCCCTGACTAGAAATCCATTTTCACTTTCACTTGCTCACGTTTGCAGGTCCTGTTCTATGTGTCTCCTGTCAACAGACTAGTAGGAGCTCTGATGACAGTGTTATCGCTGTTTCCAGGTCAGTAACTCCAAAAGGAAGACGGACCCGGCACTGCTCTTTTAAACCGTATTGAATCAGTGCTTTGTGACACCACGCATGAGAGTTCTCTGATAAAACTGTTTGTTTGTTTTTCTTTTTTGGATTCTTGTTACATTTTATTGGTTCTTTGGTTCCAGTTTTGACTTTATGCTCATCCTAGTGATTAGTTTAGTTTTTGGCTAACTGTGATGCATACGACACATTCATGTTATGCAAACCTGTCCTGCAAATGTCTTTGTGTTCTTTTAGTATGAAGAGCTCTGCAGGCTTTAGTAGATTGATAGATTGTGGTTCCTGTGACATTCGTGCAGGTATGATTGAGCACGGCCTGGTGGACTCGTCCCACTACAGACCTAAGAGCAGCGTGTCAGAGGACCCAAGTTTAGTGGAGAGTGTCTCGGGTGCCGAAGAGTTCGTCTCTGTGTCCGTCACCGACATCGATAGCACCGGCCTTGACCTTGGGGTGGAGATGGCCCAGCCTGCCACAGAATCCTCTGGAAATAGCTCAGAGGGCGACAATCACCACCTCAAGCCGCCCTCGCGCATCTCTCCCGAGTCCTCCGAGAGCGAGTGGGAGACTCTGGACCCCAGCGTGCTGGAAGAAGGTGGAGCGCAAGAGGCACCATCTGAGACGCAGTCCGAGCTCCCGGATACATTCGACTCCAAACCCGGAACGCCGATCACAGTACAGCCACAGGCAATCACCGCTCAGGGAGGGGTCACCCAGGGCCTGGTGTCAGGTCTGGAGGAGGATCAGTACGGCCTGCCGCTCGCCATCTTCACTAAGGTAACAGCAGCGATTAAAACTTTCTGCTAAAAATTCTGTCTCCTTTGAAGCGGTTCAGCGGTGCAACCAAAATCAGAGAGGAGCAGATTGCCATCTTCTGGTGAATCTTCCTGAAGTTTTCAAACAAAGCTTCATGTGCTGACCTCAGACTCTGCCTGATTGCACCTGTTCCTGTTTCACCAAGTTTCACCTTTTTGATTTGAAATCTCTTCTTGACACGACTTTTATCAATATTGGTTAATAATTAATCATTAAAATCTCAGCCCAGACAGCCGGCTGGAGATAAGCAGGTGTGCGGCTGTAATAAACACAGCGACCTTTGTCTTTCCTTGTTTCCAGGGTTACCTGTGCCTGCCCTACATGGCGCTGCAGCAGCATCACCTCCTGTCAGATGTGACGGTTCGAGGCTTTGTCGCCGGAGCAACCAACATCCTGTTCCGCCAGCAGAGGCACCTCAGTGATGCCATCGTCGAAGTAAGTCCTCTGTGTGTAAAGCTGTTGTATTAACTTCTTAAAATTTAAATATAAAATATAAATTTAATACTACACTACACTACAGGTGGAGGAAGCTCGTATCCAGATCCAAGACCCCGAGCTGAGAAAGATGTTGAGCCTGACCACGGCAGACCTGCGCTTCGCCGACTACTTGGTCAAACACGTGACGGAGAACCGCGACGATGTCTTCCTGGACGGGACGGGCTGGGAGGGTGGAGACGAGTGGATCAGAGCCCAGTTCACCCTCTACCTTCACTCCTTACTGTCTTCTGCTTTACAGCAAGGTAAGACAATCAAAACTGTTCACCTAGAAAGGCTCTTACAGGTAATCGCATGTTTCCATAAAACACACCTGGGAGCTTGTACTCATTTAGAAATGGATGAGGCATTTATATTAAGTTTAATATCTTCACTAGATCACAACAGATAATGTGTGAAAATGCCCTGTCTTTGTTTCCCATTTCTTTCTTTTAGATAACGAGCGGCTGCTGGCGGATTACGGAGCACCTTTCATCACAGCGTGGAAGATCTCCCACAACTACCGGGTGTGGTACAGCAACAAGCACTGTGGCATGACCGCCATCACCCCAGGGTAGGTGAACAGGAGGGAGACTGACCTCTGTTACCTGCAGCTGTTGATATCCAGACTTAAAACTTGACAGTAGCAAAAAGCAAACGGTTTAAAATGACCCATAATTTGTGTTGAATGTGTCATATTTCTTATTCATGATCCCATCTTTGTTTTAATGAGCTCATTTTTACTGCTCGTCTTCTCCGTTGCAGACATCCGTTCCAGGGTCAGTACAGCGTAGCTGATGTAAAGCTACGACTCTCACAGTGAGTGCTGTTTCATGTCATTTTCTTCTTATCTTCTTTTACTTCTTGAAATCGTGAATTTGTGTAACATCAGTAACAGATAAGATGCAGGCTGAAGATTTCACCCCATAGCCTGTTTTCTGCAGTTCAGAGCATGTGTGTTGCTGCCCTCTAGTGGTGGTTAGAAGAAGTCAACTCTTCAGCTGCAGCAGAGAGAGGGAGAGAGAGTATGGGGCTCCTGTCTTTAAAGTCTTGCTTAAAGACAATCTGCAGAACTTTCCTTTTATATTAAACCAAGGTGAGGTGAAATGTGTTCAAAAACGTTGAAGCTCTCCAAGCTCCTTAGACTACGATGACCTGGATGACTGAGAACCTTCACAGACAGGTTTCGTTAGTGCTAAACTCTACATTTAATGATTCTGACAATACATACATGCTGAGATAGTCAGTGGGTGTATCAGGGTCTGCATTGGAGTGTGTTTTTTTTTCCACATATGTCTGAATGATAGTTTTCTGTGCCTGCTTAAGGTCTTCTTCCCCTTGTCTTTCTCTACGATGTGACATAAGCTTCTGTTTTTGGGGCTTTACTGTTTATATTAAATCCACTCCTCCCAGCACATTCTGTGCATTTTTAAGATAATTTCTCTGTTAAGGCCCAAGATTTTTCTGAGGTACAGATTACGCATAGATTCATGGACTTTATTAAAAGCTGGATGGCTGACAAACATGTTCTCCAACTTAAAGATAAAAGTGAAATCCTTGTTTGCTCCCCTGACAGATGTATTTTTACCTAAGGTACAATTTTAGGTATCCTTCCCACATTTGCTAAATCCTGTAGCTTTTACTTTGAAGGGGCTGTCTGATCTGAAAATCAGATTAACAAAGGTTTATATATTTATACTGTAAAAATCCTATGAACCCCATGAGCTGAAAGTTCAGGCTTCAGATTTCGTGTAAACGTAGTTTCAGACATTATTTTCTACCGTTGGCTCTGTTTAATGTCACAGTGAGGGGGATATCATTTTTTTCAGACTGGCAATAATATGAGAGTCTGCACCAAGTCCCAGTAAAAATATAAATAAGGTTTATTTTGAACTTTGAGTCATGCAATTGCTACTCTAAAAAAGTCCAAGGATGAAAATATGGAGCTGGGAAAGGAAAAACAGTGTTTACTTAAAATGCCAAATGAAGTTAAAAGAAATGAAAATATGTGAGATTGAGAGTCCCAGCTTTGAAGAATGTGTTTTTAAAATTTTAGCGTCTCTTTTTAGACCCGCTGATGATTAAATTTCCAAAGGCTGTCAGGCTCAGTGCACCCAAACACCCAGCTGTGAATACTTTATGAGTACAGTATATGACAAGGAGCAGCAGGCAGCGCGTTGCTTGGATGGATATAGCAGCTCAGCGGTCGGAGTCGACTGGGGTCAGGGGTTGCGGTGGCAGCGAGGGTCTCATATCAGCCAGAGTCATTAATTATGAGCGAGGTTCATTCTCAAAAACTGAGCCAGAGACTTCTTCAGCCTCAGCTCCAGTTTCAGTCCAGGAAGTGTGGATGAAAGGTGACTCCGTCCACAGCTGGAGTGCCGCGTCTAGTGTTACGCTTCAGATAAATGCCTTCCCACCACACACACACACACATCCCTAACTTAGCTTCATGGTAAGATCTGCTTGGCTGTCATACCCAAAGTTCTCGCTTTACCTTCTGGTGTTTGGTGACATGGCCCCTGAGAAATTTGTCGTAATGCTTCAGTAAACAAACACACAGATAGACAAACAGCACAGGGTTAGATTAGTGTAACTGCACAGCGTCCAATCAGGAGACTTCTACTAGATCAACAGACACCCCTGTGTGTTTAGCATTTACTTAAAAAAATTATGGAAGTTTTAAATAAAAAAAATAAGGTCAAATTAGCAAAATTTCAATATAAAAATTATTAAATATAATAAAACATATTTTACAATTTTAAAAAAATCACGAAGGGTTGAATCATTTTTTAAAATACTTTTTGACAATCGGAATGTGACCTTACTCTGCAGACTGAGCGGTAGGAAGTTCTGGTAATCGGCCCATAGAAATGACGTGATTTAAATTTGGCTTGTGTCCCGATTGGGATCACGTTCCCGTTAACCTCTGGATGGCTTCCAGTACGGCTGCTATATTTAGATCTGTGAACATCTCCATTTACCATGAAATCTTTGCAACTCTTTATTTCCGTTAAAGGCATCGGAGTCAAATATCAAGTGTCACTAAAACGCTGAAAAAGGTCACCAACACACGAGAGTTGTCTTTAAGGAGAAAATAAATAAAAACAAACACAATAGAAGCACTGAACAGGTATTTTTACACATGCAATATAGAATATAAGTATAAATAAGCCGAAGCAAAGTCGCAAAAAAACATATTTGTGTTTGTGAAAACATGATAATGTGTCATTTTATTTATTTGTTTGTTTGTTGTGAAATCAAAACAGTCTTTTCAATACGAAGTATATTTAGTGTCTGCAGGACACATGTTGTCCGGATGCTTTAGTATCACCATGGCGACCAAGAAAACAGAGCTTAAAAATGAGTCGTATATGCTGCACTTCGCGTAGAACGCACAAACCTCCGACATAAATGATGCAAACTCGAGTCTTTGGTGTGAACGCTTCACCACCCAATCCCTCCAACTTCCCATTTCTCCTTCTAAAAGTAGAAAATATTCGTTTTGTGTACATATATCAGTACATGTGACACTGCACAGACGAAAAATTGTGATCAGTCAGAAAAATAAGAACTAGAAATTTCTATGCAGGAATGAAAGATTACAAATAAAAAAAGAAGAACTTGTATTGAGAAACAGGAATCAGTAGATTAGAAGTCACGAGTGTTTTGCAACCTGCTGCGACCAAGAGAGCTATGAGTCACACCAGCCAATAAAACAGCATATAAAACGCTCTATCATACCAAGAAAGCATGTTGGGTTTTCTTTAGTAACATGTCTCATCTGTGACCTTTTTATTGATTTGGTGTCCATCAGTCTCGGGACATTCTCTTGAGCCCAACGAGCTGCCTTGTTGCTTCTCGTCAGCTGGAGAATCGGCAGAAAACTCCGCGTGTTTCCCCGCATCGGTAAACACAGAGCTGTTTTTCCTGCAA
>VUQR01036969.1:95203-115266 GCA_015108515.1 Hemichromis elongatus
TATGTTGATGGTTTCATCGCATTTTCCGTTTTTCAGCATATCCTCCATTGTGTTGCAGCTAAAGAACTAAGTTGTTTTCATTATGACTGCACAGACATATTTCACCCAGAAACGTTCCTAAAAAACGCGAAACAATCGTCCGAATGCAGCTGTGGCATCGATGTAGCGCCGAGAGCTGGAGCAGCCTGGTGACCTCGGGAATGCCTCCCTGCTTTTTGGTGATGCTCCTGGCTGTACTGGATTCTCCATGCCAGGAGTGTGAAATGGAAATAATGTTGTAAATGTTAATGTAAATCCCCACCAGCAGACTCTGGTGGGGATTTTATTGATCTTGTGCAATACAAAATGTTCAAAGTTTCAGCAAAACCTGCAACTGTTTAGCAATCCACTGCATTTAGAATGTGTCCCAGATTGGGACAGATTCCTTTGAAGACTGTGTAAAAACACTAGTGTTGGTGTCTCCATTTACAGCTTTTTAATAGGATACAAAGCAGCTTCTGTGAATTATCAGTTAGCCTTTCAGTCGCCACATGCCCATGTGAGAAAAAGGGTACGTTTTTTCTTTAATGCATTCTGGGCTTCATAGAACGGATCTTCCAGCAGCAGTGCTGATTTAAAATCACTGCAAAGTCAACAAAACGGTCTGTTAGTTTATTCTTCATGGATAATGCCACCTTTAAACACTGCTCCAGGCTGCTTAATGAGCTCCCATCTAAACTCATAATTGGCTCTTCATGGGTCAAACGTGAATATCACACAGGGCTTGTGGGTGCGTGCTTTGCCTTTTACTTCTGCTTAGCTCCAAATGAGGAAAACAGGAGGAGAGGGAGCTTAACGAAGATGCTAAAAATGAAAAGATGAGCTGCTTTGTGTCTTTTATTAGTGCTTCTTTCATCAGGTAGATCACGTTAACGAGCTGCAGCTCTGTTCCATTTGAATCAATCAGCTTCTCACCTCCCCGTCACCTGTTGTGTCATTGTAAGTCATTGTAAGTCATCAGTCTTACTTGACCCACATCTCTGATCTATTATCTGCCTTTTCCACAGGTGAGCTGATGCAAAATGGGAGGGAGTCTGTTGGAAATAAACATTTCTCATTGGCTTTTGATGCAAATTGTTTAACTTTAATTGGGTAGTTGTCACCTGGCACTAAAATGCACCCTGCACGTCTTTGATTTCCTATTTAAACCCTCAGAGGAGTTTAGTTGGTTTCTTAGTGGATAACCTTTATGCATGTAGGTACAGTTCACTTATTCTGTCAAAACCAATGACAACTTATCAAATAATTCTTCTAACGTTCTTCTCTTTGCTCAGATATGGAGGCAGCAACGTCTACCTTGCAGCATTTGCATGGTTTGGGCCCTCAAGGTCCAAACCCACTGAATGCATCTCAGCCGTCCCAGGGGCCCCAACAACCAGCTCCAGGGGCTCCACGTCCTGAGGAGCAGCAACACAAACCTTTCTTCTACATACAGCCCTCGCAGCCCTACATGCCCATGCAGAGTCTGCAGTGGCCTGTACCTGTGCCCATGCCTTTGTCCTACAACCCATACTACGGCTACCCAGGTTTAGGTAAGCTTGACTCCAACTGTTAGTGACTTTTAATACGACTAATGGGAGATTTAGGAAGTTCCTTGTGTAGATGCTGGACATTATTGAACACAAAACTTAAGGCTTTTAAATGCTGCCAGTTTCTCACTACCTGTTTAATAAAAGGGTTTTCTGCTTTTGTGATAAAAATTAAATGTTAGAGTAATTGAGGGGAGTGAAATCTAACCCAAAGTATCTAAATCGTTTTCTGACTTAATCCTATAGCTGCCTGCTTAAAATCCTCATTAAATAGCACTGCTTATTTCACAAAAGGTGTGTAATTGTATTTTAGGTTCAAAAATTTGCATTTAGCAATAATTTAAAAATGCTTCTTCCTCAAACTGCTCTCCTTCCCTTAATTGAAAGCATGTGCTATTGTCTCAACTATGAGTGGGACCCCTCCCCCTAGTTTATGCTGACAACTTCACGTAACACCTAGAAGACAAAACCCCATAAGCTGATGTTAAAACTTTATCGCTAATCCACTCACTCATCTCCTTTCATCAGATACACCTTGATCCTACTTGGTCACTTAGGTAGCAATGAATTGATTTTTTAAGTAATGTGTAGATTAAAGTGCTGGAAACACTCCCCAGAGATTTTAACCCATTAATATGATGGCATCATACAGCTGTACATCCATGATAAGAATCTCATGGTCCATCTCATCCCAACAGTTCTCTGCTGGATGGCGATCTGGGGAATGTGGAGGCCATTTAAGCACACTCAGGTCAATACCACATTCAAGAAGCCTGTTTGAGTTGACTTGAGCTTTGTGATGTGGTGTTATCCTTTTGGAAGCAGCCATTAGCTGTGTGCCATGTTTTATTTCTGGAAAAGGGATCTGGACCAGTAGCGATATTCAGGTAGACTGTGGTGTTTAAAGCTTTTTATTGGCTCATTAGCCATTTCCATTAACAAGCAGTTGAACAGCTGCACCTGAAAGTGTTGAATTTATTTAATTTGGGGGGGAAAAAAACTTCTCCAAATGCTAAGTTGATAAAATATGCATTTAAAAAAAGCATTAAAGGAGTTTATGCAACAGTTTTAATCAGCGATGACCTTTCCCACTGATTAAATGCATCTCAAGCTGCAGTTTTGTCTTTGAGTTTCAGAAAGGGATGCATCATAGACTTGTCTCTTTTGAATCATCTTTAAAAAATAAAATGATGCACCAATGTTTCGCCAGCTGTGAGATTTAAACATATGGTATGACTTCTTTGACACTCTCCTTTGTCTGCCTTCACCTATGTATCGATCATTTTTGTTGTTCATGTAGGATGGTGAGAACGGAGGTTAAAGTGTTGTGCAGTCCCACACAGGATGACACCAGGTCCTCTCATTTGATTAGCAGCTCAGTATTGACTACTACAGTCAAAGCCATGTCATTAAAATTTAAGTGCCAAAATACTAAACTAGGAGGGTATGTATTATAAATATTTCCATTTGGCTGTAGTTCTGTTTTTTTTTATTGTATTTTAAGCAATGTAGTTTATTGGAGGGTTTTTAATTTTTTTTTTAACTCCCACAGCAGCAGCTGTGGTTTCAATGTTGTAGCCACCCAGTAACTGGCCACCACGAGCAGTAGTAAACCATTGTAGTGGAAGCATCTAACAAATTACAATCTGAGGTATTCTCATCATCCTCTTGTGTCTTGTTGAAGGTTTTGGGATGCCAATGATGCCGCACTATCAGCCTAATCCATACATGGAACCACCTGGCTTTGTTGTCCCACATACCCACCTTCACCTCATGGACTACAGGCGCATGCTCAACCCCCAGTATTACCAGACCATGGCCTATCATGCCCGCAGGTTGCGTTACCAACACAACTCCCCGGCCAGAGAAATGACCAGCTCCGAGGTGCAAACTGAGCCACTTTCAGTGACACAGAACACCAGCACCCCTAATTCCAGAGACATCGAGTCATCCAGTGTCTTCCCAATTAGCAGCAGCAGCTGCACCAGGGTCTCCGACAGTCGGGTGCTCTCATCAGCCTTGACTGTGCAGAATTCTTTAGAGAGTAATGACATGGCACCCTCCTCTACCATTGGTACACCATCAAATGGCAGCTTTGTGATTCAAACTGAAGAGGTGAGGATTGAATGCTGCACCACGCCTGTGGGACTACAGCTGCTGCATGCTCACGAGACAGCAAATGTATCCCATAGCTTTTCCCAAGACATGGTCCAGTGTAGCTCCATTCTCCAGGGTCGCGTCCTGCAGGACGAGGGACTCTGCCTCCCTGCAGACCAGTCGGAGCAGGCACTCCAGGTTTGTCCTGATATCCTGTTAGTTGGAACACCCAGCGCAGGTGAGGATATCCCTGCTCTAGACGAATCCGGGAACCAGATGGTCCCCGTCGTTTCGACTTTGGGGTCTCAAGAGGCAGTGTGTGGGGAAGCTGGGGTGAAAAGTGAGAGAGAGCAGAGTATGACTAAGAATCCCCAACTCAAAGTCGTTCACCTGCCATTTGATACAAGCTACCTGGATGAGCTGAAGAAGATGGAGTCGTCAGTTTGGTCAGTGGAGGACACCTTGGTTCCTTCCTCCGAGTCGTTGATCCAAAATGGTCCCGCAGAGTCTCTTGAGGAAACGCTGACCACCACTGAGGTGACTTCTGCAGAGATGATGCTGGAAGAGGAGGCTCCTCCAGAAGATGGCACAGCTATGACTGACATGCCTCTGTTGGAAGACGATCACCTGGGAGTAGTCCCCACTGTGCAGGATGTAGGGGATGAGATGGTGGTTGAAGCTGATATCTGCCCTATGATGGATGAACCTGTTTTGGAAGAACCTTCTAAACAAACTGTAATGCACACTGAGATGGCTGTATCCAATATAGAGCATTTGGGGAACTCTCCTCTTAAGGCAGATCGAAGCCAATGCAGAGCAGTAACCAGTGTCCAGGATTGTCAGGACACATCCTTTGAATCATTACCTGCCTACCTCCCCTCAACTAACTGGCTAGCTGATTTTGATCATCTCTACTATTGCAACAAGTTGCCTCAAGCTCCCAAGAAGCAGCCCCGACCTCAGGGTTTAGATGTTTCTGCTCGAAGAAGAAAACTAGATCTAGAGTGCAAAGAACTAAATATTCGCAAGCCAAAGGAGAAGTACAAACCCAAAGGCAAAGCGGATCGAAGAAGCCTTTCCGACCACGAATGCTGCCTTGGCAGAAGCTTCAATGAGAATGTTTTCAGTACTCGTGTGCCCAAGAGGGAAAGACTCTGCTCCAGATGCCTGACAAAACAACGAACCTGCCTGTCTGCCGGCCCTGGACTTGATGGGCACAGCTTAAAAAGAAAAGCGGTTCCCTTCCAGCAGTGGAACGACACCCCCTTACCGACATGTGACGCGTGTAAATCTCACACAAAGAGGCGACTGATGAGGAAAAGTTCTAATCTTGATCTTCGCAGTCCTCGTCGGGGCCATGACACTGAGGGAGAATCCTCTGAAAACAGCTCGTGTCGCAAAGGTCAAAGGTGGAGGCCTGGTGACGATCCCAGGAAGCTCACAGACTTTAAGAGGCCACTGGCGTGTAAGCAGAACCTGGAGAAGAGTCCTGCAGCGATGTACCCAAAGCAGAGGGAGAAGAACTGTGTGTGCAATGAGCTGCAGCATCAGCCTTTTGCTTGGGAGAGGTTGCACCACTGCATCCATGGGAATGCCATCCGGGAAATGGATGAGAACTGCGCTGTGCCTCTACAGGACAACTGGAGGAATGCGGACCAGAGATACCTGATGCACAGGTGGCAAACTGGTGAGCAAACGGTTTATCTAGAATTCCCTCCTTACATGATGGCCCACATTTAAAAAATTTTTTTTTCTTCCAACAGAGAAATCATGGATGCCTAAGAGTGACGTAGATGGCTCCAAGAATGAAACCAGATCACAACATATGAACCAACACAAGAAATCACCACCACAATCACAAGGTTTGCCTTGTGTTTTACCATTTTTTTCAGCAGGAGCTTTAGTTTATGAACTCAGATGTAAAAGTGCTCAAAAAACCTTTTAGAGGTTTTTTTTAATAACTAAATTCACAACAGTGGACAGGGGTTAGTGCTGAAAATAAGAACTTTAAAAATGCAGTATATCAAATATGAACAAATCTAGTGTTAATTTGTCCTTTTCTACAGGAACTCGTACCAGAGACACACGATGCTGATCTGCACGACGAGCACAATCTCACGAAGTGAAAAAGCACATTTTAGAAAATGATGTACACTTAATTTAAATGTTTTCCCACGCAATTTAATTGTCTGTAAATAATAACACTATTCACTATTTATTAATATTGAATAAACACAGATCTAAGTTTTTGTCCTAAGCTTTCTTTCTGATTTTCAAGCTGTAGTTACGAATATGTCCACTAGATGGAACCATTTCTATGCTGACTACACAATCCCTTCACGCTCGATCAGAAATTACACCTTTTTCTAAAGAGGAAGCAGTTTATAACTTGCATTTCTTGGAAAGCAGAACCGCTCATCAGATTTAAAGAATCAGCATCTGACTTGTCATCTCCAAACAAGTGGAGATTTGACAGCGTGTTCAGATGACTACTGGTTGTCTCAGCAGTCATTGGGGAATAAAACCTGCGACCTTTTGCCCAGAGGTATGCAGTCAGCATTTACAGTTAAGACTTAACTTTCAATAACTGACCTTAAAAATACTATAAAAACACAAATATTAGACTGACCTGTTTTGACAGTGACTCAGTGAATGAATGGCCTTGAGATGAACTGCAAGAAGTTGGCTCATGAAGTGCTAATGAGCTATTAACACAATAAGGGTGAACTAATAACATATTTTATGTGGTTATTGTGACTGGCTTAGGCTATGAAGATGAATATGGAGTACTTTTAATGAAGTGATTAAAATGGCCTGTACTAGCTGGCTTCACTTACCTGAATGGGGCCAAGTAGACACATAAAGCTAATTAAACCCACAGGGTTTTAGACCAGCTATAAACGTGTTCAGGTGGAGGAAGTGGGCGCTGGCCACATCTCAGTAGTCGCAAACATTGGTATGTAGTAGCAGCAGAGAAGCAAAGCTGAAATTAAACTATGAAGATGCAAAACGGACAGTGCAGGCTGAAAGTGACACAGCTGCAGGAGACGGATCACAAGAGTGTTGTGTGAATGTGTTTGCTCAGTACGACTGGAAAAAAGCTCTCACTAATACCAGCTGTGTACGATGGACTTGCAGTAGCACACATCTGTCATTTAAACATAAAAGAATGTCAGATGTCATTATTTTTCCATTAAATTTATATTTGGAAGCCTGTAATTCAGGTTTATTCTTTCAGCTGCAGAGCTGGTAACCTGTGAGCAGGTAAAGAAAAACTACCGTATGAAAACATGACTCATAGACTTTGATATGAGGTCTACAAGTACAAACTGTTTTATGATCATTATAGTTAGAATCCTTTAATTGTCATTATGCATTGTATTATAAAAATGCAGAGCAGCTACAACTTCAGATGCAGAGAGAAAATTTACACGGTAAATATAAAAAGGACTATATTATATTATTACAGAACAGGTAGTGATTACATACCTGTTCATCTCTAATCTCAAATATAACCCACTGGGGCTGGATAAGTCTGCAGCACAAGTTACCATGGCGATGTACTTCAGTGAGTGCATCGCCATGCTGCTTTGATGTGCCACCAATCCTGCTCTATTGTTGAGGCCTGCGGTGGCTAATTTCTGTTCGTTTTCATTCAGACTTTGACTTTTGACCCCATTTGAACCATCTTGGTCTGTTGCTGTTTTATGCAACTGCTCATTTCCCAGAATTCCCAGTGGAGTGGTGCAAAGCCAGCGTTAACCATAGAGCCACAGTAGCCACATTACCAGGAAATATACGATAGGAAGACGTAAAATAGAGAGAAGGAAATTAGCAGATAACTGTAAAAAGGTGTTCAAAAGTCTTGGGGTGCATTTAGCTGAAAGAGCAGCCAGATTGACTGTTGGTTCTGTGGATGATTATTTTAGGGAAATCATAAAAACGTGGTGCCGAAGGGTTTGTTTCTGGGAAAAGCACTTGCATACTTTGCTGAATTTGCTGTCATGAGACAAAAATATCTCTGTGAAGCCCACTCTTGACCATTAAAACACAATGTCACTCCCTGAGAGGAATAGTACTCACACGGCCTGAATAAGTAATGAATCATGTTGGAAACAGACCATTAGCATTTATGCAGTGTTCAGTGGGCCTTTGAAACCAGTCTTACTAACATGTAATGTGCCATAATAATAGCTTTCCTTGCTGGAGGGGAGGTAAGCACTGAAATGCAGAGCGCATGTTTCTCTGAGCCGCTTTATATAAAGGAATTGTGGGAGTCCACGTGTGTTTGTGACTTTCAGGGTCCTGCAACAGGCCAGCAACTGCTTGCTTTGCCTCTGACTGCTTTCCTTTCTTCTGCTCGTCCTCTGTGGAGAGATGCGCACAGAAAGCCCACACAATGCCGTCTTCAAAGGCAGAGAAAGGCCTGCTTTTGTGCATTGTTTCAAACAGAGACGGTTGGAAGCTTTCGCAATTTAAAACAACCCTCTTAAGTGATTTCTGGCTAGCGGGGAGCAGGGCCTCTTTGAAGCTAACAGTGTGGTGAGGGAGGCCAGATGGGATGAGGAAAGTTGCAGTAAGTGGAACGCATCTCGTGATTTCCCCCCAGATTCGTCAGTTTCCGGGCGGGGACGGACAGCTCGGCCGGGCTGGTCTCAAAGCTCATATCTTGCAGACTCCTGCTTTGCACCATCGTTCCATCTTCGTGACACCTGCATTATGGATAAATGTGAAAGGCTTAGACGTGACTGCCTCCCAGGGGTACATCCATGATGAGGTGATGGTGGCAGGATGTCTGATATAAAGCCGGAAGAGGCGAGTAAACGTTTGGGGTCTCTGCGGGTAAAACGTTATGCAAGGATGATTTCCCTTCACAGGCTGGGTGTGAGCTGATGTATTCCAGTACACGAAGTGCAAAGAAATGCCCTCTTAAGGACAGAACGATGAAGAAAACCTCTAATGAGAGAGCATTTTACAGTTCCTCACTTACTCTACTTGTAGCAAAACAGTCATTTATGAGCTTCAGAATCTGAAAATAAGGGATGAACTTATGAGAATTTAAAGCTGGTGCTGTTTGATCTTTGAAAGAAATGCTTTGTCAGTGTTGCGGGGTGGGTCACAAAACAATTTAGGTCCATTATGTTCGCTTGGCAACAGAAACCAAAGGCACATAAAATCTACCTGCTCATCCAGCTTTGAGTTTTGCCCATTTTAACACATTTTAACATCTTTTTATTGCTACTATTCATCATTTCTGCTCTTAGATTGTGATGCACTTAAGGATTTCTGCGTGTTTTTACTCTTTCACTGTGTTGCAGCTTGCAGCTCTGATCTTCTAAGTACATGTGAACAAAGTATTATTATAATTAATTTCTTGCTTTACAAGGTCCCTTTTTAGATTCTTATCATGGAGAAGAAGTCAGGTGATGATCAGAAACAAGCTGCTGCCTGTAACGGTGGCAGATAGGAATGCTTTTAAAATGTGAAAATGCAAAATAAGAATAGACTGTGAAGGTTAGCACAGACGACACGAGAGCTCTCGTTTAACACTCTTCATTTAATCTCCATCAACACCAACTGAACACATTTCCCTCCAAAACACAACAACAATACTTCCTGTGTACTGGGTGTGAGTGGAGCCCTCCAGTGGTCCACCACAAGACTCCCTTAAAGGACTAGTGCAACAGTTTCACCACTCCTATTACAAAAATGATGATAATTATGCTCTATACTATTCTGTTCAAATATGGATTCCTCTATCTTCTAGTCTTTATGCCAAGCTAGGCTAGCAAAGCTTTGTAATAATGCAATGAGTGATTGTAGTGAATGAGTGCTTATATAGAGCTTTTTATATGTTTATTTTATGCTTGAATTAATTTTTGCCAATACCAAGGCATGCATGGTTTTTAGGATTTCAATGCAGCCTCGGGTTTAGCCACTACAAACTCAGGATAAATGTGAAGGATAACTCTCTCAGATATCTCTTGGAAAGGAAATATCTAGTTCTTCTGGCTTTCAGTCTTCATGGTCAGGTCAGCTTTGTACTGATGCAAAACGTGGTGTTTCAGATACCTTTATTGAACCCTTTACACCTTAACTGCTGATGCATCCATCCAATTTGTGGTTCGGCCTTGAGGCAACTGTTGGTGTGTTTTGGCTCTATATAAACTGAATTGAATTGAAATAAATTGAATTCAGTTGCATGTCGAAAGGATCTAGTTGTGTTGGTTTGGACAACTGGTTAGGGCTCCTCCTGGCCTCACTTTGGAGGTTTTCCACACACTTCTAATTTTTTGGGATCCCCCAATGGTAGGCACAGAACTTGCTGAGAGATTTTGTATATGTCATCCGCCCTGGGACCACCTTGGGATCCCCCAGTAGGAAGTGGAAAGCGTGGCTGGCTTGAAGGATCCTTAGTCTGCTGCCCTCATGGCCAGACTTTGGATATAAAGTCAGTGGATGGATACATGTTCCTTGAAGTGTCTAAATCAGGTTCACAAGTCATGAAAAAGGCAGAGGACTTTTCTCTCTGTTTGGGAGAGAAGTTACACTTCCCCCGGTGCTACTCACATTGAATTTTTTTCTCTTTAGTATCAGGTAACAGGACAATGGAAATCCATCCGATGCCCTGAATGAAGTTGCAGTAAAACCCACAGTGAAATTTAGCTCCCTTTTCTCTTAGCCCACTACTTTGTCTTCCCTGTCTCTTTCTAAGAGTGAAGCTGAATCATACAGTTTCAGCTGCCCTCAAACGGCATCACTAAGCCTAGCCCTTTTTTTTGACTGTCGGCAGTGTCAGGAGAATCCCAGCTCATGGATTTTCACAATAGCATATGCTTTCTATGTTATTGCCATACAGCAGCATTAGGGACGTGACTAGGAATAATAATTTTTGACTGATGGATTGTTTAGCCTCTGAAATATCAAAATGTTATCAAAAATACTCCTACACTGCTTCCATTACCATGCTAACCACCAAATCATCAATTGAGAACCCAGAATGAGAGAATATTTAAAGTTTTTTGACTACTGGGGCTTGAAAACGAATAAATTCAAGAAGCATTGTTATAGTTATGATGGATTGTGGTTTTGGCTCTTGTATTTGCATGTATGGCACAATGCGAATGTTTTAGGCTGCCAAAGGAAAGGTAAAATGTGAGTACTCTTGTATCTAAACTGTGATTGAATAACGTTCTTTTATTATGTGTGCATATATCCCTCCACACTGTCTCCGAGTGTGTTCAAGCAGCCTGCTTTAATGTGAGTGCCTCTGTGTAGCCGCTTTAGATTCCTATAAAAGCTGTAGGAGGTTAAGAGCATCCATCCAGCCTCCTTAACGGTTTGGAGCGATTCTGTCAAGCTGTCGAGGTGGTTTTTCCCCGAGAACGGTGGAGAACGTGTCACACGGTTCAAGTGTTTTGAAATGTTCATCATCAGCCGACGGCTCGGAGATGACTAAGTGGTATCAGAGCACGAGATTACTTTGAGGAGAGTTTCCTCAAGTGCTCCCTGCTCCTTTTGCAGAGAAATATAAAATTAGACCTGCAGAGAATTACAGTGAGCGATTTATACATCGGTAAATAGAAGCACAGCCTGAAGACTGTCAGTGCTGACAGTTTTTTTTTTTTATTAAGCAGCAAGGATTTATCATCTGAAAACGATTCTTTATTTCTAAGGCTAAAAGTTGAAAGGCTTAAATATTATTAATATTGAATCAAACAGCTCAAGTGTTATTAGTGGAAATGAGTAACTTTGAACTGACAAAAAAGAGAGAATCAAAAGGAGACTATTTAAATTTTCTTTTCCTTTCTACAAAAACATCAGTTTAGTCAAACTTTATTCTTGACAGTAACAGGAGAGACCCAGATGACCTCAAATAAAAGTTGAATGTAGCTTAAACCGGCATTCTTTCACATGTCCAGCAGGGGGCGACTCCTCCGGTGGCAGTATTAAAGTCTTCAGGAAAACAACCATACTTCTTACTTCACTTGGCTATCAAGCTGTCAGTCACAAGATGTTAGCTGATGAACGTGATGTGAGTCAGATCTACTCCTCACTCATCACACCCAGATCCAACAGCCCATTGGTGAAAGTGGTCATCACAAGGCTTCGTAACGCTACTTTACTAGCGACTGGGTGACATCACAGTGGTTATGTTTATATTAAATGGCTTTGCACAAAGGCTAATTTTGTAACCTGTAAGCTTTAAAGCATAATAGGACCCCTTAAAGCATTCTTTAGTAATAGATATCTACCTCCAACATGCTTGTTGCCTGCCTTATATTACATGTCAAGTCTTAAACGAGACAGGACTCTGTGAAAGTCTTACCTATGCTGCCAGTACACTCGTGAAGATCTCTGTCAGTAAAATTTGTACATGATCAGGTCATCACTCCTTCCTTGGTTGAAGAAAAACACTCGACCAGTGTCCTGACACTGCCGGCTGGTCTCTGCAGCTCCTGAAGGACATGATGGATGCCCATTTGAAGGATCCCTTCTGTCATCCAGACGCCCAATTAGGGGCCTGGCTACGGCTGGCCACTCTGGGCCGAGTATGGGAGGGCAGCATCAGTCACTCAGCAGACCACACCGACTTTTTTGGCAGCTTAGTGCATTGGTCACCTGACACAGCAACAAAAGCAGCTCTGTACATGCTGTAGTTCTCTCCCTAATGTGAAACTTTAGCAGACAGCACATCCACTCTGCAGTATTGCAATGAAGAGTGGAAGTAAATGCATTTCTCTCGTGGTCACTTTCTGCAGGTTCCGTGTTTCTTGGGGCCACTAACATAGGCAGCGTTGGGGAGGGTGGTCCTGATTTCCTCCGGGGCATCCAACACTCAGGTGTATGCACTCAATTAAGCAATAACACAGTCAAGGTCACACTGCATAGCGTTATTGGCAACAGTGAGCTGCAGCTGGAGGAAATGTAGATCAGCCAGCAGTTACAGTGAAACATGACCTTGACTGTTATTGCTTTTACACAACACTGCCTGCATTCACACAGGGGCTCGAAAAGTGATGCCTGATTAACTTTTTTTTATGGGTGGGGAGTTGATTTCTGCTGCCCTGCAATCAAGGACCGTGCAGCCAGTTTGGGGGGGCACTTTATTTACTTTTAGGCAGAATGAATTTCACTTGAGAGCAGCACCTTCTCTACTGTGACTACTATACACAAACTTAATAGTCTTGGACTGCACTAGAATAGCTTTGCATGTGTCACAGTTCAAAATAATAGTTACTTATCTGATACGGGGCCTTGGTACGGCCACTCAGTTCATCTTGTGTCTGAAACAACCCACAATAGCTTGTTCCCCTTTAAGCCAGTGTTCACCTCTTTCTTCTGATTGGCTGCCCCACAAAAACAAAAGTTTTGGCCAGCAGGTGGGTGGAGCTTCCATTCACACAGCCAAAGCTGTGTGGCAGAAATGACATTATAAGGGATATCCCCTCTCTGTGACATCATACAGACCCAACAAAAGAAATGCCCACATCCCAGGGATGACACATACACTAATCTAATGATTTAATACTTTTTAATACTATAAAATATAACCGTACCACCCTAACAGATTTTTCTGGTCATTCACGCTCTATAATCTTCTTTTTTTCAGGCTTTCAACAATTTTTTAGATCAGCTTAATTGAGCACTGTTTGAGCCAGTCAAGTTCTTCCACATCAGTAGAAAACCATTTATTTTTGGTAACATAGAGTATATTTATATTATCTTGGTTAACAAGCTGCAAAATACTAGAATTTTACCTAAACTGGAGCAGAAACTTCCATCCATCCATCCCTCCATCCCTCCATCCCTCCCTCCCATCTTCTTCCTCTTATCCAAAGTCAGGTGACAGGGGCAGTTGGTTAAGAAATTCCGGATTTTTCTTTCCTTAGCAACACTCATTGAGGCATTTCCATGCCAGATAAGATGTATCTCTTCCTGGGGCATCTTCCCAGTAGGGCTAACTTAAAACAACCTAGTCCGAGCTTGAGACATGCCAAGTTTTCGGTTAATAGCTCTTTGGGAATCACTTTGCTGGTGCAAAAATACAATTTTAGCCCCTTAAGCTAATACATTTTAAACCAATGGCAACAAATATGTGTTTTTATTGTAGGCTTCTGGTTACAAAGTGCAAAATATACAACTAAAGTTGGTTCTTTGCTCAGTTGTATGTTGTGTGTAGACAAAACACTGGTTCACCACTTCAGTTAAGTTGGTTTTTATGCTTGAATCAAGTAGTTCAGCAAACAAAAAAACAAAAAACATCCTCCAAGAATTGGTCAGGTGCAAGAACTAGACTGAAAATGAATGAAAAAGCAGCCAATGTCCAAAGAAAACCTTTGAAAGACCTTCAGAAGGCCTGGATAAATACTGCTCAAGAGCACTTTAAAAATGTGACTTAAACATGTGCTTTCTGCAAAACATACTGACGTGTTTAGTTGTTTGTTGAGTCATAAAATATCAGCAGATTGAAATCCTAATTTTCCCAGTTAAATTTGGAGTCTCTATCACAACTCCTTTTGTTTGGTTTATTCAGTGTTGAGCAGGTGAAACATCATCTCCTCAGCGACACAGTTTCAAACTCTGCCAATTGATTTATTTCCAGTACTGTTGTGGGCATTTCATTTAGCTTCCTGTCTGTGATCCATCAAACTGACTCTACAGGACCACACGTGTAAACAAAAAGGTTTGGGGATGCCGGTGAATGGTTCTCCCTTGGTTTGAACTATACAGACCTTAATCTAGCTGTTTCCCAATTGTAGTTTGCAGCTGTGAGTTTCATGGCTGGAAGACAGTGTGAAAAAAGAGCAAATCAAGAATACTTCTGAGTGTACTTAAGTTAACGCATTTCCAGTTTCTCATATGAGTTTTTTCCACAAGTGGAGTGGATTTTTAACAAAAAAAAAAAACAAGCTTAAATATCGTTATTTCTCCAGCTGTGATAGCTGAAGGACACAAAGTGGCTCGTATGAATGGCACACTTTCATCAACAGAAAGGCTTTATGTTAATCTCGTACTGTACACTGCAACCATTGCATCAGATTCCGTTTTCTCCAGAGGAGTTCTTGTCCTCACAGTGTGAAACTGGAGGGAAATGAGGATTAGAAAACCACTCCTTGTTTTAGACGATGAAGTGTTTGTTGAGAAGGTCAGATTGAAAAGCAGGTGATGCTCGGCTGCTCTCGTAAATGTCAAGAGTTCCTGTTTTTCCCACCCCCTGCTCTATTCACGCTATCATGCTGCTCGTAGCTCAAGGAGCTGTGACCTCCGGAGCAGCGGAGAGCATCGGAACAGCAGAGAAAAATCCTGCCTGCCACTTCTCTGCAGCATAAACGACAACGAAGTGTGGCCTTGGCGAATACTGGGTTCTGCGATAAGGAGTATGGTGTACAATAACAGCTGAGCCCAAAGGGAAGCAGAAGCTGCAAAGTTCAGCATGTCCACTTGTTAAGTGCACCGGTCCTGAGAGCGAGCCTGGGCGGCCTGTCGCTGCAGGCTCAGCATTTCTCCACCGCCGACGTGACGGCAGATAGATCAGCCAATGCTCTGCGGTCGTAATACCCCAGGCTTTTACACTTAATGTCTTTCAACTGACGAACGACTCGTGTTTACAAAGTGCACCTCACGGAGCAGCCAGTGGCAGTGAACCCCCACAACGATCCAGGTTTTACAGGAAGTGAGAGGAGCATTTAATGGAGCGGGGCAATATTGATGGTGTCACGACAAAGCGAGAGGGTCAAAGTGCAACTGATTACCTCTGCTGTTTTTTAAAGCTTGTTACGCGATAATGCAAACTGCTGAAAGTGTGATTACATCATCTTCTGGGTCCAGACTGGACTTAAAGGATCATATTTCCCATTAATGTGGCCATTGTGGCTCCTTTGCACTCCTCGCTCATGTTAGATTAAAGGCTCAGAAGATTGAAAGCTCATTCTTGGCCTCCTTGGAAAAGTAGTTGATGAAATAGTCTTGCTGCAAGGCGCATGGGGAGCATTTCATTCATCCATATTTATTGTGTGCACACCTGAGGTCTAATGAATGTGTGTTTTATTCCTCTCGTAGTAGACCAAGATTTTTTGAACCTTAAAATAAAGACTGTATGTAAAAGATGGAAGTAGCCACTCTGATACTACCCATTGGTAAATGCTGGTTGTAGCCATCTTGATATTAGAGGTGTGTGGATCGATCCAAATATCAATAGTATATAAATAAACGCTGGTTTTGGTATAGGATCAATACTAACGTGATAGGATCTCATAAATCATAACACACTGCTCTCCCAACATTAGCTGCCTTTATAGGCTAAAAGGATTTATTTTATTATTACTGGTATCAGTAATACTGGTCCTGTATTCACTTCGTATCCAATCCCATAGTATAGCACTATCATCGCATCACGCTACTGGATATGAAACAGGAGAGTGTTAAAAATAAGTGAACAAATACATTTTTCAGTGGTTTAAACAAGTTTCCATAGAGCTGTGGCTCTGACCTCTATAGAGCTGGAGTTTCTTTGCATTCAGGGGAGAATCCCCCAGCTGGTTTAATTGGACCTCGACTTTATATCCATATTTAAATACATTTTAAACTCACGAAAATACACCGAAGTCGAGCAAATCCACAGTTCTGAGGTTGAAGCTACAGCAAACCTGATGAGACGTCAACAGTTGTCATGCCTACTTGTTTAGCCACTGCCAAGTATTATCTTGTGATAGTTCAATAAACACTGGTAAAACTTTCTCGCTGCCTCTGCTCTGGGTTACTGCGCTTGGGTTCAGTTCTGGTGCCGACCTTCGCCCCATGTGACAGTAGGTTAAAGAATTCCCTTTTATCTGACACCAGAATCAGAATTATGAAGTAAATATGTTGCAAAATGTGACAGTCTGTAGAATAAAATGTGTACAAATACACGGATTAAGGCTTCAGCTAGTTCTTCGCTCTCAGTGCACGTAACAGAGTAGACAACAAATAATAGTGACAACATGACACACAAACATAACATGTCTAGCATATTTATGAGTGCAAAGATGTTGGAATAAGATGGAAATATTAAAGCATGGATAACTAGTTTCTACATACACAGTATATACTTGAGGTCTTCAAATATATATTTATTTAGTGGCTGTAGCTAAGGAGGTAGGGCAGGTCATCTACTGATCAGCAGGTCGGTGGTTTGATTCCAGATACAACTAGTCAGCATGCCAGATATCCTTGGGCAGGATATTAACTCCAAGTTGCTCTTCGATGCGTCCATCTGAGTGTGAATGCTAGTTAGTAAGCACTTAGAAGCATAGAAGACAGTGCTTGTGTTAATGTGGTAAATGTAGCATGTTGTATAGAGCAGCGGTACCCAACCTGTTTTGCGCCACGGACGGTTTATGCCACCTGAACCTCAGCTCTCGCGGCCCGGTACCGGTCCATGGCCCAGGGGTTGGGGACCGCTGGTATAGAGTACTTGAGTAGAAAAATGCTATATAAGAATCAGTCCATTTATCTTTTTTTTTTTTTAAACAAGTACTTGATTAAAGGGGAAAATTTACTGAATATCAGTGTATTTGTTGTCATGGTTTAGGGTCATTCAGGGTTTTTTCCCCTCTTTTGCTCTTTCTCCTTATGTCTGAGGTGATGGACGGCAGGTTCTTGAGCCACCTGGTTTCCCACTCTTCAACCAATGCATCTCTTTTTAATCTAATCATCTCTCACCACTACTTGAGGATCAGCCTGATTCATCATTCTCTGCCAGGTTGGTAAGCTGCAAGCAATGCAAAGTAATCAATAACATCAATTCTAAAACATGCTGGGAGGCAGAGTAAAACCACTAAAACAGGAGTGTGGTGAACCCATCTTTACTCTGGTTAGAGGCGTAAAGGGTGTGGCCTATCTCTCCCCACCACAGTCCCTGCCAGAGGCTGATGCCCTCAGCTGTGGGTGCGTTGATGGTTCTCTGTGCTCGGGCTGGGCGCTCAGGTACGCACTCACTCCCGGCGGCTGCTTGGCGGGACCTGACACCATTGGTGGTTCGTCCTCGTAAAACATTAACAAAGTTAGTTCTTAATATTTAAAATCTTCCACTGTTTCCTTCCATGTTTTCTATCTTGCAAAAGACACATTGCTGAATTCTTTTCTTTTTTTTTGTGAGTTGCCAAAGCTGTTAGATCAGTGAAATAACAGAAACCATTGCACCAGTGTTGCCAAGTGTCACACTTTCATAGTTTGGCTTGTTTTCAACCGGCCTAATTATTCATCTTTGTCGCGGTTTCTACTCTGATAATGTATTTCTGAAAACTCAACTAGGATCTGCTTTTTAATGACCCGTTCACATACCTGTCACTGTTCCAAATAAAAACTTTATTACAGTGCTTTACGGTTTGTTTTGCAAGAAAACATTTGCTGTTTTCAAGTTCTGCTTGGCCTGTATGCTTACACATACAGATGCTGGGGGGAATGACTTTACTGAGAGATGGATGATGGCATCGTGAGTAAAAATAAACAAAACAAGGACTTATTCATTAAAAATGTTACTGGAAACTCAATTGGACATCTCTAAGATGTGTAAAAATCTAAAGAGGATTATTTATTAAATGATTTTTTTCCTCATAATTAAGAAAAACTATTACCATCAATTTCTGGAGATAAGAAATCATATTTATAGGATAATAATGATGATGAAATGGACACACACACACACACACGACATTCATCTTGTGAAGTAATTATCAGCAGTAAATACTGTAGTGCTGATTATACTCATTTCAAGGCATGAAATGAATATTAAGTAGATGTAAATTATCTGCTTGTGGATAAAGAGACATGATCAGCTGCTGAACAGGCATTTAGCAGCCCTGGATTAATGATGCACATGACTTAAAGTGGAACTTTTATGCCTATTTTCTGTCACACATATGCACTACTCACATTAAGCAAGGCCAGTGTTTCAAATAATGAGGTCAGTGTATGTGCAAGTAATCCCTGTGAGGTAAAACCAGGGTTCAGGCTGCTATAAACACTGTTTCAGTTATTTTTTTTCTACTACATAATCTTTATGATGTGAAAGAACAGCGATGTCCTTAATATGGTCACCTTAGCCCCACTCACCTGCTGAAAGGGGTAGTCAGGGCTGCCTTAAGTAGGCCTGAAATGTCTCCGTATCCCATGAGATGAACTGGAGCATGCTTCGATGAGGGTAGTGTGGGCATCCCCTGGATATGATATGGTAATTTTAGCAGAAATTATAATTTTCTTTCATGCTCCTTAATCATATTAATTCACTATTTTTTTTCTTGGTTGTCCATGTGCTATAAGTCTGAGAACAACTGGCTTGAAGAGAGAAGAGCTTAAACAGCTTATTTTAGACAGAGGATGAACAGAAGGGCTGCACCAAATTCCAGTATAAGACAAATAAGGATTATTATGAGCTGTGACTCATGCAAAGCTACTGTAGTGTAGTCCAAAAATGTGGAGCTAAAAATGTGCATATGAGGTCCACTTTAATGTCACAGTATGACTTATTGAACACTTGAGCTCAGCTCCATAGACTGTAAATATGTGAGCATGGAGTTGTTTTCCTGAGTTGAGCACTTGGCAGCAATGCTACCCCACCCGGAGGTAATCAGCCTGGCATCTGGGGCTTTTCAGACCTGCGCGCAGGGCATTTTACCCAAACAAACACAGCGGGACTGCAAATGACGCCCAAATTCATGACGACGGAGATTGCAAACACGTGTAGATGGGGCCCGCAAAGAGCTTGGAGGAATGTTGTTTTCCTCCTTAATTTGCAATAACACGCAGCAGATGTGGCTATCAGAAGCTGAGTGTTCATTTGCAGAAAAGGATCACAGAATAGGATAGGAATAGCAAACAATAGCGTGCAGGATGGAGGAATGAGATAATCCTGATTACGTAATGTGGTGGGGAAGTGAGGTGGGGCACTGCGGAGAAACAATACACACACACACACACACACACACACACACACACACACACACCTGTGTAGCTGCAGATGCCTCTTTTAGCATTTCATCTGAAAGTTTAGCAGCTGATTACATTGTGGCAAAGCGTGATTTGAGTCAGGAAAACCTGCATTTGCTGCTTTCTGGAGCCTATGCTTCTGGTGCACTTTGGTGCTCTTCCCTTAAAAAACAAATACCTGATTTAAGGTAAAATTTCAAGAAAACACACCCCAAAAAAGAAAGATGTAACCTCGGAGGCCGTGATAATAGCAACGGTTAAGACAATGTGGCTGGTTTAAAAAATTGTTTCCATGTTTGGCATGATCGAACATTTGAGTGGCGGATATTAGACAACAGGCCACTGCACACAGACTTGTAAAAAGCTCCCCCATCGCTCCTACATGAGCTTGTTTTTCCCTGCAGGAAGTGGCAGGCAGGAAATGAAGGA
>VUQR01036970.1:0-10516 GCA_015108515.1 Hemichromis elongatus
AAAAACATTTTCCCCCCCCCCCCCCCCCCCCCCAAGTGCCACCCTAGTTTTGCATATGACAGTGTTGTTTATTAAAATACGATAGCATTAACACTTTGAGTGTAGTTACAGTTAACAGTGAATATAAAATTTAAAACTGAATATATTGCATAGTGTTACCCCCCTCCACCATTACCAAATGGTTCAGCCCTTAGCGCAGACCGGCTTTATTTCTTGTTTTCAGTAACAAGCGATGCCTATGATTGTGCCAGAGCGCATTTTGAACCAACACCATGGAAATTTAGATTTCACACAGGTGGTTGGTTGTTACACTCTGGAAATGGAATGAAGGTGAGTGTTATTAACCCTCTGGGGTCCACGGACACGCTGCACCTCCAACTCACATGAGTGATTTAAGCTGACATAGCAATAAGCTGCAGCCACGCGTCTTTCTACCCGTGTTTAAAGTTCAGACTTTAAAGTATACAACAGTTTATGATTAAAAAATATCTATCTATCTATCTATCTATCTATCTATCTATCTATCTAATCTATCTATATATATGTATTGTAAAGAAAGAAAAAAAGAAGTCACCTCTTTCCTATTGGTGGAAAAATGTACCATATCGACCAATTAAAAGTCTCGTCCTGCCACTTTACTTTAAATACCCAAAGAACTACAAGTAAACCAGAGAGCAAAGTGTTCTGGTTGAAGACCTTATAGTACCTAAATTTATGGCCTGACTTTTCAAGACCTTGTATGTGATTCCTTGTATGTATGTATTTTAAATTTGATTCATTCTGGATTTAACAGGGAGCCACCAATGGGGATGGTATGGGGAAAAATATGGTTTGTCTTCTATTCCCTGACAGCGCTCTCACTGCAGCATTCTGGGTGATGGTTTACTCCCCTTAATATGTGCCCCGGTGGCACATTATTTACACAGTAAAAGGAAAAAATTCAGTAGAAAAACAGTTTTTTACATAACTTCACAGACTTTTCTGTAAATGGTAAAATGGAAAATTCTAAAAATGAGGAGCAAATTATAATTCAAAGTGCTTGTTCTCATGAAAACTATTAAACTGTAAACAGCAGCTAAGTGAACAAGGATAAGGGGAGAAAAGTTTGGCATATTTCACGACCATTAAAAATGAGAAAAGCTTCTGAAAAGGAGGCCACGGTTATTTCCTAAGCAAAAATCTCTGCTTGTGCTCGCAGAGCCTAAATTTAAAAAAATGAGACCATAAAAAGGCAAAACTAAGCGATCCAAGAGGCTAAGGGAAGAGCAAGCACGAAGAGAGAAGCTGTGTGTGCACACACGTGTTCTCCCTACCCCACGTACCGCATGACAAAGGCCAGAATGCCGTCTGAACGTTCAGTCCATCAAGTTCCATCTAAAGAAAACAAATTCAGCTTTTCCTTGAATTTTTAGTGTTGTTCAGTTCGTACAGGAACATTAGCAGTAGAGGTTAACGTGTTGTTGTTTTGTTTCCTGCACCTGAGCCTGGTCAGAGTTTATCCTGAGGGAAAAAAAGAGGACAAACGATGAGAGAACAAAATGAAAAATGAATTGAATCATCAGCATCTTGTGTCTGCATCCTCTCTCGCTCAGTCAAGTCTTTCCTTTGCTTGGCCATTCCCCTGCCAGCTTCCTTTGCTTCCCTAACGATTTCTAAAGTGTCAGTAGCATCCCCATAAGGCATATAACAGCCCGGCACACCAGGTCTGTGCTTATATTATACTTTAATCAAAAAATATTTATAATTTAATCACATTTGCTCAAAAGTGTCACAAAAATAAGCCACATACTTGAAATGGCATTCTAAGCATTACATAAATCACATTTTCAGCAAAAGTTGAATGAAGACGCTTATGAGGAAAATGTGTCTGTCTGCAAATCTTAACGAAAAATTTCTGTGTGCTTCAACATAGACTTAATGATAAATGTGCCTATGTGAACCTGACCTTTCAATAGTCTCACCACTGTAGTCCATTAGTCTATGCCGGTCAGCTGGATAGCAGTGTTTACTTTAGCAGCCCAAATCAGAGGCTAATGTTAGCATCAGTCTGGAAGGTCTGAGCCGAAGTCTCATGACCTTGTATAAATCATGATTCAGACATTATAAATACACTGTGTAATTCAGACTAGTTCATTGCACGCAACCACAAAGGGAAAGCTGACAGTTATCGTGGGGATGATCGTGATCGTCATCCTCCGCAAGGCCTGTAAGCCACAGAAGGTCACTGATGAAAAGGCCGAGTTGTTTGAGAATGCTGAATCAAAGCTTTTCAATAGAAAGGAAAAATCTGATTGATGTGCATGAAAGAATAGGGATGACGGCAGCCTTTTGAGTATTCTTGTGAAAAGTTGTTTCAAGAACTTTGGAGAGCATTATTAAAAACATTAAGTTTTTCATCATAGTCTGCTCTTGTCATAATAGAAGAAAGCAGTCTTGTTCCTTTTTTTTTTAATGCCTGGGGGGAAATCTGCAGAAACAACCATCTTTTTATACAAATGTCACCATAATAACCTGGTGACATCAGTATAAATGTCACCTGCCTGACTCTGGACTTCCTGGAATTGATACTGGAGGTTAAATAATAAATGATTTAAGAGGAATGAGTCAATTAATAATTATCTGCCACTATGAAGGTTCCGTGTTAGCTCACATAAGAACACGTGCGTTTCTTTGAAAGACAAGGACAATTTAAGAAAAAGTCATATAGTAAGTTTTGTTGTAACAACTTGTTACAACAAAGGTGCGCCCAGCAGAAGACCACATGACCTGCCACTGCAATCAGCTAAGAATGAAAACTGAGGCGACAACACAAGCTCACCAAACCTGCACATTTGAACAACTGGAAAATGTCGCATTCTGTGATGATTTTCAGTTTCTGCTGCGACAATGATCGGGTGGTGGTTGATTGGAAGTGGTTCAGACTGCTGCTGATGGTATGATGATGTGGAGGATATTTTCACTTTAAGCTCCTTTGTTATCAGTTAATGCTACAGCCTACCTGAGCGTTGTTGCTAACCATGTCCACCCCTTTATGACCACACCGTACCCATCTGCTTCCAGTCAGATGAAGCATCGCGTCATAAAGCTCAGATCATCTCACACTGGTTTCTTGAACTTGACTGTAGCTTAAATAGACTCCACAGTCAAAAGAACTCTGTCCATGTGTTTTCTACTAAAGTACTTTAGTACAACTTCAAGTTACTTTCATTTTACTAGTATATTTGCATATGGTTTTAAGTATTTAATCTCAAAATATAAGGAATATGATAAACCTAAGCTCTTTTACTGCAACGTTTGATTCCCTCTACAGTTCAGTTCATGATTGTAGGTTGAAAACATTTGCAGGTGGGTAAATAAATTACCAACATCTAGGGCTTGACCTTTTTTTTTTTTAATGAGATTTTATATGTAAGAAGCCCTAACTTATATTTAGGCGTAAACACCACATTTACCACAGAGGGGCTAGATAAAACCAGTCTGCTTTTAAAACGAACAGTTGTCATTGGTTAAATACCAAATCTGCATGATGGGTTGCATTTGGGTCACAAGTAAACAGCGATTCCCACCCCCACCCCGTTCTCACACCGCTGATAAAGATGGGACAGGTATTAAACACAGAACACATTGTCAGATTAATTGTGCGATTGTGCTGTAAATATTAAATGTACCGGACTTACATTTTAATCCCTCTGTCCTCTAGTATTGCTTTGCTTTGAACGGGTTTCCATTCAATTTAGAAATGAGTGATTTGTATTTCATGTTCTAGGCTGCTGCCCTAAGAAGACAATATTGTAATTACAATAAGCTCCTTATACGCTGATACAATTATTGAGGTGAGGAGTTTATTCTGCTGCGCGAAAGTGGGACCTTATGCTCTTTGAATGTAGAAAACAACACAAGTTTGATGAGGATAAAGAAATTTGATCCCAGAGCATATGCCACATCTTTGTGGAATTATTTTATGCCAACAGAGAACAGCTGGCCATACATTTATCACCTTGCTACTGTCTGGGATTGTGTGGCCAACATGCCAGTAGTGAAAGAAGTACACAAATCCTTCACAAAGGTAAAGTACTTAAAATTGGAAAATGCTCATTTTCAAGTAAAACCCCTCCACTGGAGTTAGTATTAGTATGGCTTCATTTAGCTAATACATATCATGTATTTCCATCTTTTTGGACCTCTGTCAGCTAGTTAAATTAAACATCCTCGATTCTGGTTTAGACTTTAATGTTTTCTTTGTTGGAAGCACTGAACAGTCACAGACAACTGAAAAGTATACAAGCCTTATTGTGAAAGGTCACAAGGCAAAAACCCAGGGAACCACTTCTGCACTCTATTTTGGAAGATGTGTTGTAAGATTTTTACACAACAACAACAACAACAATATGAAAATACACGTGATGCAAGTTTAAGTCATTTAACCATTACATTACTTTTAAATCACCATATTGTAGATTCAGTGTACCGGTAACTAATTTTGAAGTTTTGACTGTTTTTTTTTTTTAAAGCATCGCGATAATTCTTTCTTTCTCTCAAATCAGCACGTCATGGAAATAATCGTTGCAGTTCTCACATAACAGCTGCATAATATCATGCAAATGCAGCAGGGTGTTACTGCCTGAACATATCTGCATCAGTAACAGTGCTGATACAGTTATGATACAGTGTAAAGGGACTATTTTTTTGCATTAAATGCTTCAACTTTTGAAACGTCTGCCCGCCTTACTACAGTCCCATACACTGGCTTTTCAGCACAGTCACTGTACTTGTCACGAAGTGTGTTAGAAACCCAGTATTAGTTAATTTACTCCAACCGAAGGAGCTGAATGTTTCCTTTTCACCGCAGGCAAAGAAAACGCGGAGGACGAAAATGAAGACGTGTGTCTTTAAAAGGGTTAACGGGGGGAGGAGGCGCAGCAGCGGTCAGCTCGTCTGGGTGGAGTGAACTTTAGATATGTAGTACAACAAATTAGCCAGGAGGAGAGCGGTGTGGCAGAGTGAAAAAAACCCTAAGAGACTAGATTACCCGCTTAAGAAAAAAAACAAACAACAACAACAACATCCTGGCCGGTAAGAGACGCTCCTAACACTGAGCTGAGATGAGTGACGTGAGTGAGGAGTCGCTGCTGGATTATTTCTACTCCGCCGGGGGCGACTCAGGCAGAGTCAAAAATGCAGATATACTGAAGACATTTAAGCCTTTTATTGGGCACAGTGACTTGCAGTTACGTGGTAAGTAACCAGAGTCTGCATCGTTGCTTTTAACTCAGTGGAAATATTAGGCGGAGAAAAAAAAACACAAAAAAACGGGCACATGAAATGAGATGAGGTAGTGCTGCATCATTAGAGCGGGATGGCAAAAGACCAACTGACCTCGTGTTAGTATGACAGTCCTCATAATAAGACTAACATTTATCTTTTTGTTTGTTTGTTTAAACACGAACAATCGCCTTTGTCTGCTTTAACAAACGGCTTTTGGGTCGTTTTCATTGTTTTCACTTGGAAAGGAGACATCTGGTTTACATTAAAAAGCCCCTCCAATGAGTTTCAGCAGGAATTGTGTCATTTCCTCCCTCGGGCACGTTTCTGACTGGACCCGAGCCACCCCATCAACGAAACATGTCACTGTGCGGTGTCACAAGAAGGCCCCGTGGCTCCTCCTCACGAATGAAAACGACCGCTGGTTATAACTAGTTATTACTGTTACGCATCCATTTGAGCCCAGGATCAGTGTATTTGCCATAGAGATGGACTTTTTTCTGCGGTTCTCCTCCACCCACCTAGACTACAGATGCTTATGCAATCATGTCCTGAGTCACTGCTGACACCACGATTCTTCTGTTATTTGGTTTCTGCAGAAAAAAACCTAAACCGGTGTTTGGGAGTAAAGTTGTGTAACTGTGTGTACTCATAGATATGCTTAGCTAAAACAACATTCTGACAAAGAACATTACTTTCGAGGCAGAATCCAGAACTACAGAGAGAAAAGGCCACATTTTAGCTACAATTTATTTTAAAAAGTCAAACCTTTAAGCTTTAAAATATACAGTACGCTGGTGGCATAGAGACGGTTTGCTTTGACTGCCTCACTTGGTCTAGTATGGTGATAGCCTATATATAAAGATGGACATAAGCACCATGATGTCATCCACTGTGTAGTGCAATCATGTTACGAAACCTCAAACCCTTTATTATACTTATTTTTTTCCCCCATGTCCTTAAGTGCACTTGCTGCCAGATGAGCCACCTCCTTCCTGCTGGCCATGAAAAAGACCGTAGGTTTAAGATGCTTCTGCGTTGGCTTCACTTTGTAGACCCTGTAGCCGTGTCCATACTCTGGGTTATGACTATAATTGGTCCATAATTAAATTGGTATATACATTTATTGACTGGATGAACTCACTGTTGTTATCTGCCATGGATTTAACCAATGACATCAATGACCCATAAGGCATAGAGAGCATGGAGGACATGAAATAGTTGGATCAGTTTTGAAAGGGTTGACTACACAGATGATTAGCATTTAAATTTTTCACTATGCGAAAACAATTTTTACATAGAAGCACATTCATAAACATTCACATCCACATCCATACCTGACTGGCTTTCTTTTGGAGACAAGCGGCCTCTGGAAGATCTCTTGGCAAATATGATTGGCTTAATTTTTTTGGACCACACACACACACCCAAAAGTCCCAGACATAAGAAACAGAGCTCTATGTGGGTGTGACTAACTGACAAACATACCAGCAGGTATATAAATAGCAGAAGCAACATCTCATACTGTTTTTGTGTATTGTATAAACGGATAAAGCAAAGCTTTCACAGCTCAGGGAGTTCAGAACTGAACAATAACAGGCGTCAGAAGTAAACGTGCACATCAAACTGGTTTGGTTACATAAACACAGTTAAAGGTGTCGCTTGAAACCACTTGAGGCAGAGGTTATATCAGACCACACGAAGCTGTAGCACGGTGTATCAGCTTAATAGCGCGTTAAGGTTTATGAATATTTTCTTTCTTTTCTCAAACAGGAGAATTATTTGTTTTTATTCTTTCCTTTCAAAAGCTTGGGCTGCACGTCTCTTTTATGTAGGTGTGCCTAACAAACTAACAGCTGAGAGTAAGCGCGCGTCTCACGGAGGCAAATAATGAGCTCGTAGTGCTGAATCTAGTCCCTGTTCAGCAGTGATTTTACTTTTGTGGCTGCCTGGAAATGCAAACATATTTTAACCTTCTCAAATGATTATCCAGAGTGACCTTGTATTGCAGTTGCCAGCATGCACTGTCCAGATGCTGTATCAGCACTGCAGTTGTTGACAGAGGTTTAGAGAGCCGCTTTGATGCGCTGCCATCTGACATCGCCGTCCAATTAGAAAAGTGCTTCCCACACATTTAAAGTCTGTCGCGGCATGCGGTTGTAGCTTTTCCCTCTTGTAATTGTGGCGATAGTGTTTTAATCATAATTAAGTCCACATGCATGACTGGATGTAGACCTCTAATGGGAGCGTTTTTTTGTGTGTGTGTGTTTTTTTAATCAGACAACAAATCTGGGGCAACTGGTAAAAGTATAGCACTGTTTGGGGGGGGGGTGCATGAAAGCGAGTTTGTGTGTGGGTTGCTTATTTTTGCAGACCTCTGGCTAACAAGTAACTAGCACATACATGATATTACCCACTGTGCCATGTAAGGAATTCTTTTGTTTAGGCAGATGTAAGTGGTCACTTCCTTTGGATTTCCTGTTGTTGCGAGTGTGAACTTTGCAACTGTCTCTCTACAAGAGTTCTTTCCGTCTTCATGAGGAAAAGGAAACGCTCCGATTGTCCCGCGCCGCATACTCATATAAACACGTTGGCGCGATTGGAATACCTGCGTCTGGAGAGGTTTATGTTTGCGAAGCCGTCCTGGCTGCTTGATAACTAGTGTTTAGCTTTTAATTACACTTTCTGCACAAGCCTGATATCTGCTCGCTGGTGTAAACAAAGGGCAGGAAGCTTTATCTGATGAGCTCTGTCAGCTCGTCACTTTGTTTCTCACAGGAAAGATTCACTGTGGGAGTTTTTGGCCAAAGGGATTCGTTAGATTCTGTTTAGATATTTGGCCGGGCTGGAGGGGAACGTATTTTCTCTTTCTTTAAACTGAAGATTGCGAAACAATCTCTGCCAGGAGTGTCCTTATCCAAACCTCATTCCTCTTCTTACTTCAGATAAAGTAACAGAACCCAACAGCTTTACCGGCACACTGCAACTTACAAACAACACGTTTAGTATAAACACTAGAAGTTAGATTAGACTTAAAACTTTCCCTTTTTGCCAAATCATATAGTTAGGGTTGGACCAGGTGACTCTGAATCCTCCCTTAGTTATGCTGCAATAGACGTAGGCTGCCGGGGGATTCCCATGATGCATTGTTTTTCCTTTCCAGTCACCTTTCTCACTCACTGTGTTAATAGACCTCTCTGCATTGAATCATACCTGTTATTAATCTCTGCCTCTTTTCCACAGCATGTCTTTATCCTGTTCTTTTCTTCTCTCACCCCAACCGGTCGCAGCAGATGGCCCCGCCCCTCCCTGAGCCTGGTTCTGCCGGAGGTTTCTTCCTGTTAAAAGGGAGTTTTTCCTTCCCACTGTCGCCAAAGTGCTTGCTCATAGGGGGTCATATGATTGTTAGGTTTTCTCTGTATGTACTATTGTACAATATAAAGGGCCTTGAGGCGACTGTTGTTGTGATCTGGTGCTATATAAATAAAATTGAATTGAATTGAAATATATTCAGCTCCATTATTGTGCTGTTTAGTAAATATCATATATTGTGACTCTAATCTTCGGGCATCTTAAGGTCTATATACACAAAACACATTCTTCTCGTTGTCTTACATCCACCATCCACATAACTACATCATTGTTTTGTCCTTTTTTCCATCCCTATTTGACTTTTTGAGTATTGGAAGCAGTAACGTACCACTAAATGTTTTTTAAAAAAAACAAAAAAACATTAGAAGCTATAATTAGTTTTGTGTTTTTGCACTCAAATATTTTTTTCCTTTGCAGCCAAATACAGAGAGGAATTCAAGCTCATCATTGACCGAATCGCTGTGGTGAAATCCGAGAATGTAAGTAAACTACTCAAATATTTTTACCTTTTCTGGAAAAAGCTGTGCTCTCATTGATTTTCTAGTCATACTTCTTACTCAGAGGCCATGCTGTGAAAGGCTCAGAGAAACTATTGTGACCGAACAAGGGGCTGTCCAGTCTGTTCAATCTCTGTGTTTTGTAGAACCGTTTGTACCCACTGGTTCCCCCCAGGGGACGCAGCTGCAGTTTGTGTTTCTAGACACAATTTCCATGAAGCTTTCTCATCTCAGACTAAAAATTCCTGCAAGAATAAACAGGGCTAACTCATCTAAGTTATAGATTTGATGTTTCTTTCTTGGAGAAACAGTTTGAAATGAATAGCACGCTTATCTGTGTGATGAATGTGAAGATACAGAGGGAGGTCCGGAGACTCGTAGCTTAGCTCTCTGATTGCTGTTTAAAAAGAAACACCAATCAGCAGCTTTAAAGTTCAGTGAATGGCAAAATAACAAACCTGTGTAAATGTGCACTGTAGAAATTGAAAAACTAAGTTAGTCGTTGGAGTTTTGGTGCTCCAACAGTTTCTTTAGGCAAGTGCAGTTACAAAATGCAAATCCCTGTAAAACAGTAATGTGCCATTTTTACATTTATGTTTATTAGCATATAAACAGACTAGACATAAAAGGTCAATAAATACCCTACTGTGGAGTTTTATGGGTTTTCACAGAGCGTCGTTGTAATTTTTTGTAAAGAAACTTAATTTGGTCCTGAGTTTAGCTTTGTGCTAGATCCAATCTACATGAGCCTTCCTCCCTCAGCTCCCCCAGTCTATGCTAAACTACACAGATATTTGCAGGACAGTACTGACTGAAACTGTCCTGAGTTAAAAACAAATCCAAAAAACGGTTTGACCAAAGACTTCACAACAGTTAAATCCTAAAAAATGAGAGTCTGGAAGAAGCGCTGGGGTCTTGCATCCTCTCAGATCACTTGAATCCCAGTATGCTAAGAGACAAGGATGTGGCTCATAACTCCTGGTCCTCTACATAAACAGTCTCTGTGGGCCCCCTTCCTTTCTTGATCCATATCTCTCACACAGAATTAAGCCAACAACTGCACACAACAATCTGTAGTGGTCTTAAACGTAGCCAGTAATCAAATGTTTGTCTATTAATTGCAATAAAATTTTTGATATGTCTGTAACTCTACACCACTCTACAGTCTGCACTCATTTCACACTGTAGTCTACAATCACTAATTGTTAAATGAGTTTTGCTTTGAGAGGTCAAAAAGTGATCGCCACGCACACCGTGATTGTACATAATGTGCATATCATGATAATATCTTGGATGAAACTGTAAAGCTAAAATTGCAGTATCTTGTTTAAGTATTACTGATAATAATAGTATGTTGAAATGCGAAATTAGGTTTATGATATTTG
>VUQR01036970.1:12197-31959 GCA_015108515.1 Hemichromis elongatus
TTTTTTTTTTTCTCTTATCTTAGCAAGTGTCAGCATTCACTGACAGAGCTGCTGTGTGACAGAATAAAAAGCTGTTTTGTTTTGGCAAATCTAACAATAAGTCACGTCCAAGGGCTTCTGCCTTTGCATAAAGGCCATAGTTGTTTAAGCAACTGTCAACAAACATTATACTCCATAACTTCATAGTCGTCATCCAACCATATTGTTCATGCAATAAAATGACATTTATGCTATGCTGCTTTTAGTATTTTCACACATGATTAGTCCGGGCGGGCACTGAAGTAAACATTAGCTGCCCACACCAGATGGTGAAGGACGCTAAAAAGCAAGCAAAATGCTAATTCTGGCTGTTAACCAACAGTCGACACAGCTGAACGTTTGGCCTGTAAACACTCAGCTCACAAATTAGGATCACATAAACTTCGGAGTTTATCAGACACTATATTTGTGCCCCTGTAGGACCAGCGAAAAGGAACAGACCCCGTGCACCCCTCTCCACGGCCACCTCCTGCCATCCAGATCCAGGAAGCCCCAGAGCAAAGCAATGCGGAGGATGAGCTGGACAGAGATTCTGGGTCAAAGGTGACAGTTTGTTTAACTGAGAGGCATGTTTGTTCTGGTATTTCCTGGCACAGAATAGTACCATCGGTGCCTTTCACACACCTGCAAAATGCACCACTTACTAGCAGAGACGTGCGCGATGGATGGTCAGGTTTCCAAGAAAATTGAGATGCAGTGTAAAAAGGAAATGAAAATAAATGCCAGAAACTCATTTAAAAAGCCGGGCATGTTTGCAAGTCTGCACACCTTTTTTGTTTGTTTCAGTGGTAAAATCACAAAGTTGCCTGTTTATGGTTAATGTTGAACCTGTGCCTTGTAAACAACACTCGCAGCAATCCAGACTGTAAGAAAATTGTTGGCAGTGAAGAATTCAAAATAGAAAACGAAAAAGTTAAATTTGTGAGAATTTGAATTTTATCACAAGACGTTTACTTGAGGCAGAAATCAGAGTTTGTAATTGTGTGGAGAAGAGTTTCGACTATAACTAAGACTGCTGGAGATGCTTATGTCTGTGCATTAGTTGTTATATACAATTTAGGTATCTGGTTAATCGAGACCCTTTTTACCTAAGGATACTGACATGTGAACTCAGATTTTTGTAATTTATCTTAAAATAAATGTAACTCCCTTTTCATAAAAGCTGCAGATTTGTAGGCCTTTCAAAAGGACATGCACCGCAACCTTTAGCTTCAATTCATTTTACTTTGTCAGAGGAAGGAACAGACTGCAGGGGAAAAGGGGAACACCGACTCCTTTTACCCACCAGGTGGTGCCAAGTAAATTAACTGGATTTGTAACCTGCAGTATGTTAAATGTGAGAGGGAGGAGAACCAGTCAGGGGGGAGAATCTGCATTTAAACTAAGCCCTCTTATTATGGTAAGCAGCAACATGTTAAACCTCATTAGAAAGATAATAATCATGTGTCCATTAAAGACATCGGGATTCATCGCAGGGACTTCCGTGTATTTCCACTAAAAAATCAACAACGCTACGCTGCACCACAAAGTTGCTGGGTGTAAAGTTGAACCCACTGATGTCCAGTTTGATTTTCTTCCCACAGATATTACCCAAATGTCTGTGCTACCTAATAATCTGTTCTCAGACCTGTCGAAATTTGGCCTGCTTCTCAAGAAGCGCTAAGGCAGGAGTGGCTCCACATCAAGAGGTTTTAAGTGTGTCATGTGGTTCTCCGTAGGGCAGATCTGCTAAACTCATGTTGGTCACAATGGATTACATTTAGAGCTCAACTGAAAGAGCTGGTTTATCAGTGCTGGCATGTGCGTTGGTGAGATAAATAAAAAAAAGTTCACTAATAAAACAGCTGGTTATTTGGGATGTAATTTAGAAATGGTAGTTTCTATTAGTTTATTCTTCAGAGTGCCAAAAGGTTTATTTTGGGGTGAAAACATGTCCGTATCCAAAGTGTTTGTCTTTTAATGTTCTTGTATAAAATAAAATAGAGTTATTCCTGCTAAGGTGATGTGCTGGATACAGTCCTAATGAAGACGTAATTTTGACTCTATAAGCAGCCACACCAAGAATTTAAAGGGTAAATGCCATTTTTGTTAGGCTGTGCGTTTTTGATTGGAAATGCATCGTTTTGTCTCCGTCTTGGCTTCCTGTCCACACTGGTCAGGGAAAACGGAGCGTTTTTGGAAACGCTCTCCAAAACGCAGATATTTTAAAACGGAGCGTTTGGGTGCAGTGTGGACAGCAAAAAACGGAGACTTTAAAAAACGATGACGTATGTTAGTCACATGATGCAGTCATGTGACCACTTCAACCAAGATGGTCAGACCGTATCGTACAGCAGTTGTTTTGGTTGCTCACAGTTTTTGGTGGCCCTATTGAAGATTAATGTGTGCTAATTTGTGACTTGGAGCAACAACTCCACCTCAGTATCATTCCATTTGAAAAATGTGGTGCTTTGTCTCACCATTTAAAGAGCCAGGAAGTAAATAACACCAGATGGAAATGACGTAGGTTGCATCGTCTTACCTTTCGCGCATGCGCGGTGCTGGAACGTAAGTGTTCGCTGTTTTAATGTGGACGCGCAACTGTGTTTTCAGATCTATCCGGACTAGTGTGAACGTGGCTTTTAAGTTTATGAACCTAAAAGCTGAAGCTTATCAGAAGTCCAATGTTTTGATTACATTTGACATGTAAATTCTGTCAAAAATAAAAAAAAGTTTAATAATTAAGTTCAGAAATATTTAGTAAGTAGATCAATGACCATTGGGCTTTGATCAGTAGTTGTTGATCATGTTCATGATCAGAATTTACATATTAATGATGAAGGAACTGACCTCCCAGCTCACTGTTCATTCATTGGTGCTGGTTTCAGTCATTGTGCAATGTGCTGTTTATAAGGTTGGAAACCTACAGTCAGCTGAGACTGAAGAACGAAACGTTTGGCTACGTCTAGATGAACAGAATCAACCTAAAGAAAATTCAAATACTTACTGTGAAACAAGGTTAACAGTGACTAATACAAAGCCACCTATAGCCAGTGTTTCTTGCTTTTCAATGAATCTTCCAATCAAACAATGCAGATATGTGGCTGGACCTCTATATTTGACAGGAAATGACCTCACTAGTGAACTCTTTATTAGCCAAAAAAATCTAAATAAAAAGGTCTGACTCTTTTTAAAGGTTACAGTTTGTGCAGGTAAATGCCTCAATGAAATGAATTGCAGTAAATTCATTATTTTTAAGTCATATTTAAAATGTATATATAATCTTTAAAAAAGAAATAAAAGTAACAAAAAAACAACAACTGTTTGCATAGTGTTAGTGCAAGAACCCGTGAGCAGCCGCTAAACTACAAGGACATCTTACTTTTACTCCATTGTCTTCTCTCAGAACCTAAATCAGTCCAGCTGTTATAAAAGACTAAACACGTCTTTAATGTTTGGGACCAAATTAACCCCAGGAGTCACATGTCTGCCATATAATGTAAATAAATTAGTAAAATTAATTTCTATTTTTTAAGTGGCAGGTACCTAATATCCAAAATAGTTGCTTAAAAATAATAAGTTGAACTCACTCAAATGAAAGAAAATATTAGATGAACCTATTTGAGGTAGTAGAACTTTTAAAAAAATATATGTTTACATTACTTGGTTTATTTAAGTACTTTTTACGGTTGGGTTTACAGTGAAATTATAAAAGTTGATGAGCTTTAAAAGCCTTGCACGGCCGTTCATCCCTCCATCCATGTCACTGGCTTCGCCACGAGTGCGTCCTTACTCAGTTTTTAAGCGAGAGCTCAGACACTCATTTTTTCCTGCTCGCATATTATTTGGGTCACTACCCACAGCTTGTGGCAATAGGTGAGGGCAGGAATGTAGACTGGCTGGTAAATTAGCTTTACTTTCACACTCAGCTCTCTCTTCACCACAGCAGACGCTGCACCGCTTTGTCATCCTTCCGCTCCCTTCCTCCTTTACTCAAGAGGATGAATTCAGCTCATTTTAATAATCAGTTGTCTTTTTCCTCTGATGAGGTTAACATTTGTAGAAGCACATTTGTTTTAAGCGAAATCCCTTTACCCAACCATGTGAATATATTTATGAAACAACAACTTGAGGAATCCTTTGAAGAATTTACATGCTAAACATACCGCTGTTAGCATGTAATGATGTAAAGTTTTAGCTCAAAGCAAGCTGCTTAAGTGTATGTTGACTCGGTGATGAATATTAAAACAAAAACCATCATTTTGACAGTGAAAATAATAGTTATATGCCTTTCATCCGCTTCTGTCTTTCCCTTGAATACATACCCAACAATGGTATTTTGTTTTCTCTGCCTGGTATTACCGGTCGCCAGCAAAAATAGCTAAAAACGCATGTGTGCCAGAGTGGAGTAGGCTGGATAAATATCATCATGTTCGCCAAAGAGACGTGTGCAGTTTGTGCCACTGACATGAAAGGGCCGAGTGTTCCAACACGATGTCTCTGTGTGAGCTGAGAACAATTTGCAATCAAGTCCAAGGAAGAAAAAAAAAAGGTCTCCTCTCACTCATAAATCAACCACAATGACACTTTTATACACCGCTTTCATTATTTAAGAAGTTTTCTTCTTGAGCTCTTTACACTTAAATGGTGACAAAAACATGTGGCCTGACTACAGGCGTGTTGTTTTTTTTGGTTAATTGTTAATTGGATTGTTATTCATTACCCCTTATGTGTGAATGCGTCACCTCTGTCTCGTTGTCTCATTACCTATCTATGTGTCTCACACCCTTTGGTCACATCTCCTCGGCTGGAAAACATCACAGCAGTGTGACCGGTGTGTGAAAAAGTGTGTGTCCTGTGATCTTAAATCATGTTGTGGGAGCGTTATGACCGAAACAGCGGTTCACTTTTATCAGAGGTCAGCTTTTTGTCACCTCTGAGTAACACTCCTCTGACTTTGTGTTTCAGTCCGAGTCGGAGCAAGACGAGGAGGGGACGGGCAGCATGGGCTCTGCTTCTGTCGCTGTAAGTGCTTCTCAGCTCTTTTTTTTCTATTGCTTTATTATTAATGGAGAGATATAAGTGTAGTGTAGAGCCGCCGAAGTCTCCTTTTTTTTGTCTCATTAACATGTGTCGAACACGGATTGGGTCATGTAAATACACATTCACTCTCCCTGTGGTTTCACTAAACAAACAACGGACGTAAAAGTCCAAACTGTTGAAACCAGCGTCATCGTGGGTGTCTCCCACAATGTGTCAGCTGGCTGTGACTCAGTAGCATGTAGGAAATGGATTAGAGGTTTGTAGCCTCAGCACTATCAAAAGAGCCCTACAACAGGATGTGTGTGTGTGTGTGTGTGTGTGTGTCCTAGCTGGATCCTTTAGAGAAGGAGTGGATCTATTCTGCTGCCGGTGCTCGAGTCCCTGACCTCTCACAGCTGCTCAGACAGGACCGCTCACTGGCAAACAAGAAGGTATTGCTGCCCTCTGCCTCTGCGCTAAACGGATAAATCCAGTTTAGTACCAGTTATTGTTACTGGATTTAATGGGGCAAGAAACACAAGCAGCCAAACAATCAGAGAAGTTTCACTTTAACTCAACTAATTTTAAAGACTTATTTAAAAAAGGAAACAAAAATGGTAAAACTATTACTGAAAACTGTTTTGGAATTGGGAAGCGGTTGTGAAGGACACATATAATATAAAAAAAGTGGCCACATGGTGAATTTTAATGAGTCTTTGCTAGACTGTCAACTTGTTAAGAAGGTAATCCATGATGAACCCCCATGGCAAAAATGTCTCTGATAAATTAATAACACTTCCCACAATCAGAAGTGTAAACAAAGATCCATCCGCTTATCCTTTTCAGGGTCCCAGCTGTCTATTAGGGCGAGAGGCGGGGTACACCCTGGACAGGTCGCCAGTCTATCGCAGGGCTAACACATAGACAAAGACAGCAATTCGCACTCACATTCACACCTATGAGCAAATTAGTATTTCCAATTAACCTATCCCCACTAACTGCATGTCTTTGGACTGTGGGAGGAAGCCAGAGTACCCGGAGAGAACCCATGCAAACATGGGGAGACCATGCAAACTCCACACAGAAAGACCCCGGCCTGATGGTGGAATTGAACTCGGGACCTTCTTGCTGTGTGGCAACAGTGCTAACCACTGTGCTGCTATAAAAAGGGTTCCCAATGTTAATGAACCAGCTAAATTATGACAGGTGAAGTAATAAAATGTGTCTTCTCACAATGTAACGTGGAAAGCTACATGCCATACAACTAACCATCACTACAAACCAAGTGTGCCACGAAGGTATGATGCATCCCGTTACACCCTAAAAACTTGACAGGTGTTTAAAAATTACTTTTGGAAAGTCAAAAAAACTAAGTTTAGCCAGAATTTCTGTGTTATATAATCTTTCACGTATATATTTAGTGTGGACATTTGTCAAATGGGTTTAGGGGTAAGTCAGTGAACCTTGTTGTTCTGGAAAAATGTATATTTCATTGGAGTTTTGCTGAGGTTGCTGGCTGTTGCTAGGTAAAATCAGTTGCAAAGAGGTATGCGGTGCTGCAAAAGTTGTGCTTTTTGAAAAGTGCACCAGGGCAGAATTTATACTCTAACAGGACACTGGTAGCTGGCGGGTTCCTGCAAAGAAGCATCCTCGTAGCGACCAAAGCAAACACAAGAAGGTTTTTGGTTTTTGGTGATATGCTCGGCCAGCATGTCATAGCCAGCAACCAACCAGTCGGGGGGGAATACACCTTTTTCCCCCTCTTGACCGGACAAGGGTTTACCAAATGGTCTCTAGCCATGTGTGACTAAAGCATTAATTACAACTAGTAGTTTTCAAGAGTTTTCACCTCGCAGGTATTACTTTATAGCAACATCAAAAGTCTCCTGACATAGCATCACAGTCCACACCCTGGCCTCCTGGTTCATGTTCCAGCTAACATTTGGTCATCTCAGTGCAAGAGCTTTGGAGGAAACTTGTCTCACCTTTGGTACTTCATGGATTAATACATAACCCTCAAACATTAGCGTGTGTTCTTTACAGTCACTTATGTATTTATTATGTTCATGGAAATAATCAGTCACAGAGTTTTAATACAGATACCAGCATCAGGAGTTTTAATAAACCTATTCTTGGTCTTGTGTTTTTAATCTTCACAGTCCACATGTGCTGAAAAATTACTGCAGTGAGCAAAAAGTGGCTTTACAACTCTGTTGGTTCTGTAGTTCCAGGAAGTATTGAGTAAGGATAAAATCTGATTGCTTCCTTGCTTGTGTTTCTGTCCCTGTCAGAATCCAATGGTTATTCTAGTATTAAAAAATAAATAATGACTGGAACAAAAATAAAAAATCAAACTGTTTCATATGGCTGGAATAGTAATTAATATTTGTTTTCACTAATACTTGCTTGTGTCCTTGCTCTATTTTTGGGGGGATGGTCAAACCAGGATTTCACTTCAGTGAGTATTTGATACCCTATACGTAGCACGTTGCACTATTATATCTACTTTGTGTTTGGCGTTGTTTATCGTTCCGTGACTATTTCTGACCTGATGCTTCTCACGTTCTCTTTTTGACACACGATGACCCCCGGCTGTGACCGTGCCCACCTTTTCCAGGGTGTAAGTTTCACACGTCATACTTCTACCTGCAGCCTGTTGACATCAGAAGTTCATTTCCAACGCCAATCTCAATGCATCTGCAATGACTTGTACTCAGATTTGTGTTTTGCTTTTGTAACGTTTACAAGCTCATCCTGCTGCAATTTTCCCCCCCCTTAATAGTACTCTGAGAACCCTGTGTTAAAACATCCAGATCACGCATTTCAAAGGTCCACTATCAAAAGGATTATGAAAGATAGCGTTTTAGCTCCTGCGCCCCCCTGACAACCCAAATCCTTTTATTTGTCTCCCTGTGCGCTTAAAAGATTTTGAGCCCCTGTTTGTTGTTCCTCCCTTGTGTCACAGTTCTCACACCGTCCTGTGGCCATGGCAGACCACCTTCTAAGAGTAGCCTTAAGCCTTTGCCATCTCTACCCGGACAAGATAGCACGGCCGCCATTGAAGTTTAGGGAGATGGGAAGGGAGGGGGGGGGATTAGGGAGAGTCTTAATGCCCCACAAAGAGTTCACCCACTTAAAGATAATCTGAAAGTAATAGAGGAGGCTGGGATTAATTGTAGAACAATGGTGGTTGTGTCCCTGGGAAGGTGCTAATTCCCCCTCAGGCCTCTTTGATGTTCCTCTTTAGCCTTCAGCCTTTCCCTGCTCTGCAGTGCTAGAAGCATTTCCAGAGATAATGCACAGTGATACCGACAATCAAAAAGTCACACGACTGCTGGTGTCTTTAACGCTGGGAATTATTATATTTGAACTTTTGCTAGCTTGACTTTACTTAACAGAACTTTAGCCAAGTGTACCACATAGCAAGCTGCAAATCACACTGAAGGGATTACCCTTCATCCTGGGAAGACTTAAGTGTTTCCTGTTCTGACAAAATGTTTGTGAGGATAAAGTGGGTTTATAGATATGCTCCTCAAACAGTGACCTAAAAGCGAAGGCTTAACGCAGGTCATCTCACCTAAATGCAGCACTTCTCACTCCAGAGTCTAATGGCCTTTCTCTCTTCCTGTTCTCCTCATTACGCGGGCCTCCGTTCCTGCCGTGATGGACTTCCCCTGCCACACAGTTTGTAAGTACATCATTAGCCCATCACTCCTCTCTGTCTTCCTCCGCATCCAGGGAAGTGTCAGGCACACAAGGCCTTTGTGTCCCCTGTCGATGTCCTCTTTAGCCACCACTTCCCTCACTGGAGAGCACGTGGTGGGGACAGAGCCGTCCCTGAGTGAGCAGACAGGTGGGGGGCTACCTCAGTGTGCAGGAACAGAAACGAGAGGTGCAGGAGGGAAAGACGCAGCATCCTGTTCAGCCTCGTCCATCACTCCTGCCCACTGAGAAACCCGCTGAGCCGTCTGTCAAAGAGCCCCTTGGCCAATCTGTCTTAAGCTGTGACAGGGGACAGACAAAAGAGATGGAGATACTCCAGCCAGACAGCATCTATCACAATCTGTCTCGCAGACGAGTGACACAGAGAGATGTAGCTACATATGGCTTCCTCTTTGCCGTCAGTGGATAACAAAGATTTTTTTGTTGCCAACTAGTTTTGCAATAAGCATTATGAGTCCTGGACAAAATTTTCCACCACCAAGGTAGTGTCAGTTTCTCCTGATATTTAAGTCACAGGTTGACTCTCCAATCCTCATCTGGTCCCAACATTTAGAAACATCTACTACACGAAATAAAAGATGTTTACAGCAATAATAAGTTATAAGTAGTTTTTTTACTAGTCTCACGGGTACGGATGACTCTGGTTCCCATAAAGATTGGCAAAATATGCTTATATTAATACCAACAAATATTACTGATATTAAATTTTTTAAATATTCAGTGTGAGAATTTCTATAATATGGGTATTTTTATACTAATGGTGTATGACAGAAAAAAGGACAGAACACTTATATATCCACTTAATTTGTCCAAAAGACTGAATTTTTAAGAGAAAGAGAAGAAAACCTTTAAAAAAAAATCATCTGCTGATTTTGTGGTTTTATCAAATAGCTTCAGCATTTTTTATGTTACGTTGTTGTAGTAATTATGGCAGTAGTGAGATCGTTTGACTAGTTTAACTCATAAGAGTTTTTTTCACACCATTTGATCCACTGTGAAGCTGTTTCTTGAGGAGGTTATGGGGGTTTTCATCTGTCCGCAGTTAATGTGTAATTCTGAAATGGTTACTGTTTGATTCGCTCTGTTAAGGGTCAAACTGCTGAAGGGATGGATGTGGTTACTTAGCTGACATCTGCACCTACACTGCTTTCACCTGTTGATAGCCCATAATTATGCAGCTAAAAGTGTAGGAAAAACAGAGGAGATCACAGTGCCAGTCAGACAGGTGGATATGGTTTGCATGTGCTGCGTAGTACATGTGCGTCTTATTTTCACACCTATGAACATATTTTTGCATGCGGATCTCTCAGACTTCTATCATGGGGGCTCTTGTTTCTCTCCTTGACGTGTGCTGACAGTAGTGCGGTTATGTCTGGGTGGGTCTCCCCTCTACGGGTCACACCAACATCATCAATCTTCCCCCTGGTGACAGGCGCCTGGGCCCCCCAACTGTGGGCACAGGGCTGTGTTGTTTTGTAATTAGGCTTCGTTAGATGGCAGGAAACCATCCCTCCTTCTTACCATCTCTCCACAGCCCTCCCCCGTGCACAGCTGGTCCGCTAAACTCAGATAGCCAATAAGACGCCCAGTTCACTCTGGACCACTTTGTAATAATGCGTAATATTACCTGATGATATTTTTAGGACTAACAAATCTTTCCCTATTCCAAACAGACAGCTCTGCACTGGGCTGCCAAACATGGCAATGAGGAAATGGCCACACTGGTGGTTAATGCCGGTGGCGATGTCAACATTAAATCAGTGAGTGCTTTTTTTTTTTTTTCTCAATTTTTACACAGGACCTTTGAAAAGGCGCTCTTAACAATTTCACTCTTCACATTATGTATTTCTTAAGTTCTAAAAAGTGTATCCAAATAAAAAGAATCCCTACACATACTAACATTCACTTCCCAGTATACATATCGTATACCGCACATCCACTGATGTAGAAATCCTATTTATATTTAACATAGGCAGCATTACATGAGTCCCAATTGGAGCACTCATATGCACAGAAAAGCATGAAACCCTCTCGTTTGATTCAGCAGTCCAAAACATTAAAGTACTACATTAGCATATACATACTTCTTTGATGATAATCTAAAAGGTACAGACTGATGCAGATCTATCAGCAAACAAGTATAAATGACAGAACTCTAAATTGCACTTTAATAAATGTCTCTTTGGCTAATTGCGCCTGAATGCTTCATAGTTCAGGCTCTAGGCTTCCCACCAGAGACACAGACTAAATTCCAGCTGTTTTTATAAGCGGCGTCTCCATCGTGGGTGAACTGAAACCACAGCAGTGCCCTTGTAAAGTTTATTTCAGCTGTGCTTTAGTGTGACATCACAGTCATTGTTTTCTTCATGCCGTTCTTCTCTCTTGCAGCATGTGAGTAACCAGGCTTCTACCAGGCACGGATGGGTAATGTACAGTAAATTATTTGTCTTGAAAGAACGGCCGCCTCGCTGCGGGCCTCTTCTGCTGCGCTCCTCAGTGATGTAATGCTCCTAAAAGATCTCTGTGAAGATCCAGCTGTACAAATGCGTTACATGAGCACGTGTTGTGGGGCTGCTTGCGGGTCTACTCCGCTAATAAATCATGTCATGTCATTTTAATTGTTTCCCAAAACAGTGCATCAATGGGCCAGCATGCACAACTCTACGACTATGCAATTTTCAGCGAATTACCAAGCAATTATGTTTTTATCATTATCTGGTGTTTCCATAACCTTTGCTAATTTGTATATTCTTTTCCATGCTGTTTTCATTGGCTGTCCTTGGGCCTGGGAAACTCTAGGGGGTAGGTACTTAAACCTTCCAGCACTAGTTATTCCCCTCAACTCCACACAAAGTCAAAATGTCAACTCTGAACTCTCGTTATGTGTCGGTGGAGTGACTATTATTGCTGTGTTTGCATACCAAGCTGCCTCACCAACAAATCACCTTCAGAATACACATGTAGGTGCATGTTTTCCTTTTGTTTTACACTTATTTTCGCTCTGCAGGGATACACACCTTTACACATCGCAGCGTTACATGGACATCGGCACATTCTTGACCTGCTCGTAGGGACATATGGTAAAAAAAAAGTGGTTTAATTTAAGCTGTTGGTTGCAGAGATAGTGGTTTGTAAAAATGCTTTGTAAGTTTTCGCCTCTGAAAAAGATCTTCCGAGAATCTTGCAAGTAATTTAAAGAGTAACAGCTGGTCGCCTCGTGTAGGTAGATTTGTTTACCTTTAGATTATGTGTCATTCCTTAAAGCTTTCGGTGTAAGATGTCAGTGAAGTATCTGCTCAGGCTTATCTGCTGCTTAGTCTCTGCTTTCAGTCATTTTTTTTTTTTTTTTTTGTCTTACCAGGGGCTAAAGAAAACTTGCGGGACTACAGTGGTCATCTTGCCTGCCACTATCTGAACATCAAAGAAGCAGAAGGTCCAGATGAAGAGTGTGAACTACGTGAGTGAATGATCATTCTAGTTTTGCCGCTAAAACTATTTGATGACCATCCCTGCGGTGGTTTGATGTGGTGTGATGAAATTCTTTATTTGGAATCGGCTCCTTCGAAAATTGGATTTACATACTTCAGGCTACATCCACACAAACGTGCATGGTGTGAAAAAAATATAGGGGAATACGTGCATTATTCTCAGTCTTATGTTTTTCTTTGCAGACACTGGTGATCAAATAGTTGTCCACTCGGCGCTATTTTGCCAACACTGTCATCTAACTTCAATATTTAATATGAAATCAACAACACCAACTGCACAAAATGCTTTCAGTTACAAAGTAGAATTAATAATAATAAATAGACATTCAGCTGCATTACATTCCTACATATCAGACTTGCCTGATACATGTAGTCTGATTACTTGACAGACGTTTTTCTGCTTTCTGCAGAGTAACAGCTGCAGTGCGTCGGCCCGCTAATACCCACATCTGCAAACAGTGAATGACACTCAGGTTGGAGCTAATCGTTTCACGCAGCAGTGTGCGTCTGTATCGGCCCATCACAGCAGCTGTAGCATTACAAACAGTGATCGTAATTTCTTCAGAGACACCCTGCATAGCAAGAGTTTGCTACTGCAGGATGCTTTGTTAAAAATCAAGGTGGGGGGATGAATTATTTATCATTTTCTTTTAACATGAGGAGTGTTTCAAAAAATATCTGCATCCACAAGAAGACACAAAAAGACACAGGTGGCGACATAACTCCAAAAGTATGGAATTGTCGGCCAATCAGAAGCCTAGGGGGGATTGTTACTTTACAAAGAAACATGGCTCATAGAAGAACAAAGGAATCTTCTGGAAATCTGAAAATACATGTGTATGTGCTTGTGTCCATGTTTTTTCCTTACAGCAATACAAACTGAGCGCCTGAAGTGAAACAAATTAGACAAAGGTTCACAACTTTAACTCCTCGTCCACACATAAGCAGTTTGTTTCTCCTGATAGGAGTTTTTTAAAAGCTCACTTTTCAATATTGAAAAACAGTTATGAGTCGACAACAGGACAAAAAGAACAACATCTCCAAAATACACATGTATGTTTGGACAGGCCCAAAATGAATAAGAAACCAATATTGTAACTTTAGGTTTTGAAAAGAAATACTTTGTTTATTACAAGTTACTGGGACAGTGTGTTTGATTTAAGCAGCTCTAACTACAATTTAAGTTCAAATAAAAAAGTAAAAATAATTTTTTAGGAGTAGCTCGACATTTTGGAAAACATGTAGAGATGATGTAGGCCTGCCTATCTCAATAGTATCACTTTTTTTTTAATATGTAATATTTAAAAAAGTTATTTATATATACTGTTTTAATCTACTAATTGTAGTAACACAACAGCTTTCATTTGTTTTGAATAACAATTGATGTAATGGCATATTTATGGAGAGTGACACTAATAGAAGCTATGAATCCCCTGTCACTCCTCTGTGACATTCAGTAACCCCGAGTCCTCAGTCATTTTCCTTTTGCTAAAAGGAAAAACAACACTTGCTCCTCATCCTGGCTTGTAGCGCAGCTACGCTGAAGACGGTATTCATTAGAGGGGAAACTTATCGGGTTTTATTGATTAGTAAATCTGTGATATTTTGGACTCAAAGACATGCGTACCTCTTTAACCCAAGTCCAAGAAATGTGCGCTGAAGGATGAAGGATTAAATAAGGAATTTTTGGCAGCGGAGCATAAACTTGGACCCAAATCCAAATGCGAAAAAGGCTGTTGGAACACATCCATAGAAATTCTGTTTTTGAACGGAGGAATGTCGCTCTGTCTGGACACCAACGGTGAAGCGGACAGTTACTGTAGCTTTGCACAACAATCTGGTGTTCAACAACAGCAAAAACTCAAAGTCTTACCAAGTATATTTGTCTGATTTCTAGCTGAAATATCTCATTAACCTTAAAATAAGACACATTTATGGACACAATGGAACAAGTGAAAATTCTCCAGTTTTAAGACGCACTGTCTAAAAACAAGTTCATATATCTCACTGAAATGCTACTTTGTAGCTAAATGTGTCTTATTTAAAGATCAATGAGATATTTTGACTAGGAATAAGACAAATATACTTGGTAACATTATGAATTTGTGCAGTGCTGTGATTATGATAAGCTAAGCTACAACACATTTGTGTTTATTTTCTTATCTGAACTCGACAAGACTGAGGAGAGGACTGTTTTCCAAAATGTTGAACTGCTTTAAATAAATGTTCTTTCGTGGTGGAAGCGATGTCTCCGGTTGTTTTTTTTATGCCACGTCCCCTTCTGAAACACCTCTCTACACTGTGTGCTCATTAATGGCAATGAAGAAAGGATTTGATTGACTCTAAAATCATATTCATTCACCTTGGTTTCCCTCCAAAGTTTCACCTGCATTGTTACTATTTATCAATTAATATTAGTGTAATATTGGACAGTGTATACAGCGCTGATTTAAATTTATTAATAAATTTTTTTTTTCTTTTGCATTTAGAGTTTCAAGTGACTCAGGCCAGAGAGCGGAACAAGAACAGGAAGTTGGCATCGTTGTTCCACTCCAAGAAGAAGTGGGGGTCAGCAGAGGAGCTGGCTCCGATAGAGGAGGAGAGGACGGCGTCACATCAGCTCGCACTTCCTGCTTTTAGACCCAGAAAATTCTCCCGCTGAGGAAACACGAGCTCCGGGGTCAACCCTGTTCTGACGCTGTTTCCACACCCACTCTGTCACTCACTTTGCCCTTTCATGCATTCATATTTACACACATGTATCGAGTATTAATGTGTATATTATTATATGCACACACACACACACACACACGTAGGATTCATACCTGTGCTTACAGATCCAATCGTATTTGCCACCTAAACAAATTTAGAGAAAGAAGATACACTTGTTCATGCATATAATCCATATTTTTTCTTTAGCTTTCTTCAATATATATACAGTATTTAATTTTTTAAATGTTCTTCAGTGTTAGCTCAGGCCACAAGAGTCGAGATTTTCTCTATTTTTCTTATTTTATTGTTTACAGATTCAATGAAAAGACCAATAATGATAACGTCTTACTATCCCTCTCTATGCTCCCCTTCAGCCTCTTAGTGGCTTTCAGATCTCTAACTTTTTAAAAATTGGTCAAAAATACACAGTATTGGAGAATATTTTCAGTCATACATTGACAGGCTTAGTAACAATTTAAGGATTCAAATAATTTACAGTTTTAACGATAAAGAATATGCTTCAAACTCTGTAAAATCAGACTCACTGATCTGTAATTAGTGTTTAAGCAACAGCTGAGCATTCTGGCACAGAAAAAGAAAGTCTAAATTAAGTGATAAGACTTGTTATTTCCATAAATACAAACAGAAGTGACCAGACTCACCCATTAAAGGGATCATTTGAAGGTTTTTATATGTTTAGGCCCATTAAATGCACCATAACTTAAGCTGAACATTGCGGTTAAACTGATTTCCTTCAGTCCTCGAAAGCAGTTAACATTAATTATGTGGTAAATGTATAACTTAAAACTTGCAAACTGCAAAAATAATTCACAAAAATGCTCAATGTTGCATTTAGCCATAACATGTTTCATTTCAGTTTAATTCTCCAGTTCACTCTACTTCTTTAAAAGACTTTGCTCATTTCCCTCCTAACTAAACATTCCCAGTTTTTCTCGCGCTCCTCCTTTGCCAGTTCTTAGAGTCGGACGTCAGATAACGCTTATGATTGCACCAGCTCACACTCAAATACGACTTTATAAAAGAGCAGCTGGAAAATTCGACCAGTAATGAGATAATCCAATCAAAACAGGGATAAATATTTGTTGTGTCTAAGCTGTTTAAAGCAGATTTCTTGCAGATGACTTTTCAGACAGTACTGAAGATTAGTTCCTTGAGTAAATGAATAAGCATTTGCCTGTTTGCATAATATTTGGCAGCTTTGCTTCCAATTTGTAGTAACTGGGCTAAACATACAAAACCGCCTTTTTCTTTTTCTTTTTAGATCTTGAGATTTAGCGCAAAGAAGCCAGAAAATAATCCCTGACACTATACTTCTATTAGCGTTCACAATGTTTTTGACCAACCTACATCTCTGCTGTGCCCCTGCTGGTTACTCAGGTTATAGTAACCGTTTATCTGACGCGAAGCAGTTTTTCCGAGTTTGGTGGTAAAATAACTCTGATTTACTTTAACTGATGAGGTCACTCTGTTACTCGATGAAGGATTGTAAGGGAAACTCAAAGCGGCGTTTGCTGATTGTACTTGATTTTCTCACCAGCTGTTTATCAAACTGCCTGGTAACTTTTTTTTTTAAATGCGCTGTTACATTGTGTTCTAAAGATGTTGCCAACTGATTTCAATGCTTTAAAAGTGACGTGTTCTTTACTTTTACGTCGTTGGTAAAAATTCTCATTAAGTGTCATTTGTTACGGTTATTTTGAACCTAATTCTAGCCTCAGTTACATTTTTGCACATTATTTATATAATGAAGATATTTTGTAATTAAACTGCCTTTTATATGAAAGTGCGTGTCTTTGAATTTTTTGCCATCAGCATTGCTGCGCGTCCACTTAACCGCGACACTGAAATCGACTTGGCCGTTCACACTGCGGCTCCCCCGGCTTGTAATATTGCTTTGTTTTCTCTTTCTATACAATAACCCCGGTTTTTCTTTAAGCTGCCTTTGATCCTACTTCAACTACATGACGTGGTGGGCTACAGATGGAGTAAATATGGGCCCTGCTAACTCGCCATACGGCTTTAGACCTTAATACCTGATTAGCTGAAAAGGGCAGCACTTGCTTTTGGTGCTTGGATATCAGACAACACAGAGGGGAACAGAGGCAAGTGTTTTTGTGCTTCATTTTTGAAGCGGGGATGTTGAGGAAGGGGGGGGGGGTATGAGGGAGTTTCTGTAATAGATACTTATCTTACTGCCCTCAAGCCCCTCAAACAAAGTCCCCCTCTGAAGAGATTATAACCCAGGGAGGGCACATTAACTTTAATCCGATGCTTTGAGGCCTTGCACCCCCATACCTCCCTCTGCCCCACTTATTTCAACCCTCCTGTTGTTGGGGGGCTACCTTGTATCTGGTGCATGTATGAGTAAGGCCTGTGGCTACACACGAGGGTTGTGTTTGTGCGCATGTATGTGTGTGAGTCAGGGGGTGGAGCGACTGTTTCAATAGCACGCTGACTCTAATGAAAAGCATTGAGGGGTGCATACTGCTGTGTAACTGATTCCTCTCTCTGAAGAGATTAGGCGCTACATTGTTGGTTCGGTTGCTCATTTCCATGAGAGCGCAGCCTCCCACCAGCGGCTGCTTGGCTTTGTTATTTTGAGTTGAAAAACACAGAGCCCAATGTCTTTGGCTTCCTTGTTACCATTGTTTCACAAATAGGCCAAAATGTAGATGTCACGTCACAGATGCCCAATAACCTCATTAGCTGCTCTCTGTTAGACCATAGAAAGAAAATAATAGATGTGTGAACTTCAGTTTGCTCATCTGGAGAGAATTTCTGCATAGCTCTGGAAGAACAATACTGTTGAAACTTTTGTTATGCAGTAAATAAAGGGGAACACATTATGTGTGTGCAGTCCATCTTGGCCACCGTTGCACTGATGCCGCCTTAAGGTATATAATATAACTTTGAGACGGCATCCCTGTCGTTTAACTCTATATATCTACAGAGGAACTAAAGGATGATGTGAGATAACAAATATACAAGATTTTACTTTAAATCGTCACATTTAGCATTCACAATCACTATATAAACTTGAAAAACTATTTTATAGTATTATAACCATTATAGTGAGTAAGAATCCCTTCATCACTTGTTTATTCTGGTTATAAAAATGCAAAGAAAAGGTTGTTTTTAATGCTTTTTTACATTTCTCATCTCAGCGTTGATCTAATTTTGCTGTCACCACGGTCCTTTTTTATTCTCTTGCACACGTGCGGAAGAAATTTTCAGCTGTATTGAAGAAAAGTCTGCAGCCAGCTAACAAGCCAATCTGCAACAACAAGCACGCCGGGGGGAACTGATCTGACTGAGCTCCCAGCAAACTGGGCCAGGCCTCTAGCTGGGGGATCCCGGGGGTCCAGCACCCACCTACCGGGGCCCGATGCGCGGAGATACCAGAAGCAGCACCAGCTGTCACACTGGCCGTCACTGTCTAACCAACGCCGCCTGTCACTCACCCAGTGGAGAGCCGTCAATCAGGTAACACCCAGGAGGGAGCTGGGAGGCGGGCCACTGCCCGGCCCTAAACAAAGACATACTTACATTTGCAAGCGGTTTCAGCGCCACTACTATTTTGAAAGAATGATAGAGTGGTCCTGATAAGAGCAATGACAAAGGACAAAGAATGGAAGGGGGTCTGCGAAGAAGGGGTCAGATAGCAAAGAGGTGGGAGAGCTTGATAACATTCACACTTTACTTACATCTCTCCATTTGTGTTGGTGCCCCAGGGAAATCCCATTAAGTAGTTCTGCTTGGAAAGCATTAAATAATTGTTGCCAATCGACTGTCTGAGATTTTATTTTATTTTTTAAATCATTCCAGCCTTGGATTTTGCTGGAATTTTTTTTTTCTTCTTTTGTGTGTGTTTGTGAAATTATACAAAACTTTCTTTAGCTTTTCCAATTTTATACAAATACTTTTTGTCTTTTACACAATGTTCTTTTGAAACAAAACTGCCATCTCCTGGTTCTATAAATCTCTGCAAACTTTCACCTTTTTTTGTATCGAGTGCAGCAAAAATAAACTAACAAGCAAAAGGTGTTAAAGATGCTAAGGTTTTTATTTAGGCTTTTGTTGTCTTCTTCACACCTACATATGAGCTATTCTAATCGCATGTTTAGTCCCTTTGTCAGCTTGAGGGTATGGGATGGCCTGTAATTGAGGTCACACCTACACCTATTGTCTTGACCTGATCATTAGATCACGTGCACCGTCATTCAGCATTTTGTGCTCCCCCAAAAAAAAGAAAAAAGAGGAGACTTATTAAACTTCATATTATGTTTAGTGAGCTACAATAAGAACTATGCAGAGGATTTGTTGATAGCAGGAGGATATAGAGCACTGTTTCAGCTCAGAGCACGGGCTCAGACGTTATCACAGATGAAGATGGGTTCATCCTCTCTGCTATCTTGCATTATCTCTCAGGGTACTGAGGACAATCGTCTTCCATTTGGTCACTTTTCTCTCCTGTAAATCACTGACATCCTAACGGCAAACAGTGCATCCCAAACCTGTCAGAGCAGGACCAACACCTGCATTGTGGCAGAGTTGCCAAAAGAGGAAGAGAATGAGAAGGCGTTCTTCAGGAGGGACAAAGGCTGCTGCCCTGAGCTGTTTGTGTTGCGAGATGTAGACTACTGAAGACATAAGCCTTCTTCTCCTTGCTCCCTAGTCCACCCATTGTTACTCTTGTACAAATTTGCTTTAGGCTATGTGGACCGCACCCAAATAAATTCCCCCCCCCCCCCCCCCCCCTTCCATTTTTTTTTTTTTTC
>VUQR01036970.1:31979-51847 GCA_015108515.1 Hemichromis elongatus
ACCTTTACTATGTTTTTTTTCCCCCCTCTAATGCTTACCCCCAAGAGTTCCCACTCTCCTTACATCTGGACCTCTGTTTACTTACTTACCCTGTTTAGCAAAATCTTACAAATGCCTCTAAGATAATACAGAGAGTTTACCAAAAATAATAAAAGTAAGAAAGAAAGGACAAAAACACTTAATAATAATAAAAAATAATAATAGCCAATATCTTTCTACAATGATAAGAAATCAACTCTGTTATCAAAGAAATTGCTTCATCCTCTTTCTGTGTCATTTTTCCCTTAAATGGTAAAATGATGAATGGATTGATTCTTATATAGCGCTTTTCTCCTTTCCTGGAGTACTCAAAGTGCTCTATACAATACTTATTGCTTGAGAAGTACCATAAGTTGCAATGCACTTATTTTTTCTGAGCTCAACATACTCAACAGCAGAACCCCTCATAAGATGTCTTACATTGTATTTAGCATACACAACAGTATTTACACTCAGAGAAATGCCGTTGCTATTCGCTTTTGTCCATCTTCTGTTTTTAGTGTAAACTTCCAACAGTATCCAACTGTGATGAAAGAAGTAGATCTTTTACACTGCAAAAAAAACCCAGAAAAAACAAAACAAAACAGGAAGTGCAGTGGAGTAAAAAGTTTAAAATCCATCTTTAATCTGTGAATAATACACAGTATGATGGCCTATGCAGCCTAGATTAATGTGAAAGATAAAGTAAATAACCACGCAGACCTGCAAAAAGTGAGTGCTGGAGAATATTATTGTAGGTTTTTCAGATTTAGAGGAATGTCGTGTTGCTACAAAAATGCATTATAAAAAACAAATTAAAACAAAAATAGCAAAATTTAAGATGACTGAATGTACTGTAATAAAAACAAGAAGCCAAATGAAAACCAAAGAACAACAACAACAACAACAAAAACTTGCAGATGAAAATTAAGGGTCGTCAATATAAAATGAGAAAGCTGCGGATTTAACTTTTCCTAAAGTGTCAGCTCTGCTTGTTTCAACACTTCTTTTACCACTTAATACAAGCACTCCTGCTATCACAACCACCACTACACCTCTAATGCTGTTAATAAGATAGTCAAATTTATGCCAGATAACAGAGCTGGGCTCCTTTGAACACAAACACTCAGCTTTACTTCGACTCTTTTGAAGGGCATGAAGGAGGACAGCAGAATAAGAGGTGTAATCTTCACCTCTTATCTCTAACAACCCCCCTACACACACACACACACACACACACACACCACACATTAGCATCTGTTATCTTATAATTATCATATACATTAGTCAACACCTGTTTCACTTAGCCTCGTTTAATTAGGGCCATTGAAACGTTGCCCTGCGCTCAAAACAATGCCATTCGACATGAAGGGCAGTTTCTTATAGTTCAGTCAGTAAATTAACAAATAAAAAGATGTTGCTCCGGGGCTTGAGAGGTTAACGGACAGCTATTATTTTGTGTTGATTTTCCTCATTCATTTTTAATTATTTAGTGAAAGACCTTGAAGAAATCTCTCGTAGTGACCCTTTTGCCCGTGCGTAAACGTCTCCTTTTTTGGCTTATTAGCGTAATTTATTGCTGGTGAGATGGTTAATTAAATTCACAAAACGACAGATCCGAAGGTGATGAAGTGTCAGAAGCGGCACTGAAAGACTGGCAGGATGCTGTTAACTGTATTCAGGTCATAAAAAAACTTCTCCGTTGATTAGTGCCAGACATGATAAGTGTTACATTTGTCATAAAAATAGATCACATGGTAGAAAAAAATAAATAAAATGATGCAAACTACGGAATAAGAACGTAAGCATTAAAACAAAAAAAAAAAAACAATATTTAATTTATAATTAAAAAAAAAAGAATTTTAGTTTTGCCTTTTTGGTGGCAAATATAAATAAAAATAACGATTCACGTCAACGAATGAACAAAAACAAACTTAATTGGACACTTTAATGGCATTAAAATAAAGTATAAATAAAAGATCTTTGCTTGTCCTGTAGTGACGAGCGTCTTTAGTCACCTCTCCAAAGGGTCGCATTTGAATTGAAACTTGGGTTCTCTCCAGAAATCACAGCGTTGCGATAAGCAGCACATATTTAGCCTCTCCTCGAAAACGCTAAAAGGAACAGCGGAGGGCTTCTTTGATGGGATTTGTTGCCAGTGAAAGCTGTAGGTCTTTTGAACGTAGCTGTCAGTCAATGGGCTGTCAGTGGGATACCCCCCGTCTCCCCCCTCCCCTCTCGCCCTCCTCCGCTGGCAGCTGGGTGTAGCCTATATAAACAGACCCGGGAGGTTGCATCAAACTCAGACCTCAACAGCTAGGACGCAGAAAAGATGCCCGCATCGCAAACTGGATTTGGCAACTTCTTCTTGGAGAGGAACATCGCTATGCCGACTGGATATCAGATCCCGGTGCTGGGGTGCCCACCGGGTGTACAGCAGCAGCAGGCTCAGCATCTGGCTGCGATGGCAGCTGGGATTCCCATACCGTACTCAGGACTACAGGGATATAACTTTATACCCTATCCACACCACAGGCACATTGCGCACATGGTGAGTTGATAATTTAGAGATTAGCACTCTCACTTTGATCTCGAGTAATTAAAACTGGTTTGTTTTTAAATTGTATCTTGTGATGCCTAAAGTCAAACAAATTGTTGGTATGTGGCTTGTGACACGGAGTCAAAAGTCTCGTATCTCCACGTTTGTTCTTACGTTTCTATTATTCTACTTTTCAGAGCAGCGGGTTTGACTTGAAAGCCGCCTCTCCCTACCATCACGCTCTCTTGGCTCGCGGCGGGGCTTTCTACCCTCCATACCGTCCGGGAGCAGCCGATGATCCCAGTAGGGTGGCCAAGGTGGCCACCCGAGAGAGCACCGGTGCGCTCAAGGCCTGGCTGAACGAACACCTGAAGAATCCGTATCCCACAAAGGGAGAGAAAATCATGCTCGCCATCATCACCAAAATGAGCCTCACGCAGGTCTCCACCTGGTTCGCCAACGCAAGGAGGCGCCTCAAGAAGGAAAACAGGGTCAGCTGGGCGTCAAAGGGTAAATCTGATGAGGAGGATGAGGAGCAGGAAGGGGAGAGCGATGAAGACGAGCAGAAGTGTCATTTGGACGAGCATGATGAGGCAGAGCCTCAAACAGAGCGCACAGATGCAGACGAGCAGGTCGAGAGCGCGTTGGATAGCTCGGCACCTGTGGATGCGCGTTTGGAGATACCTCGTCAGGAAGACAAAGAGCTTGGACTTGTCAAGAAAACCGAAAAGCGTGACTCTGACCGCACGCCATCAGTTTTGGAAAGTAAAGAAAACATCGCCAGCCCAAAACCCAAAATCTGGTCTTTGGCAGAGACCGCCACCTCAGAGACTGCGAAGAAACCTGTCGACAGTTTTTACCGCCCTGCCGGAAAACTGTGGGAAGACTGGGCTTCAAGAAACGGACTGCTCGTTCCCTCATGCTACACGACGCGTGAACTGGTCTAAGCGGGTGTTTGGGCACGAATAAAAAGGACACTTTCCCACAGCTTTTGCACTTTAAACTTTCAGACCTCAGGGATTTCCTGAAGTTTGCATTGAAACGAAAATGTGACGTGAAACCAAAGAATGAACATGTTTGTGTTACTGTAAATAAATGTAGATGTATTTTTCCACCAACAAACTGTAAATTATGTTTCCTTTGTCTAATCAAGAAGAAATATTTTTTTTTGCTTAAATAAACTTCGACTTATGGCTAAATTCTGTAGTTTTACTGGTCTGTATACCTGCTTCTTGATATACTGCTGCACACAGCTTTGACCTTTTCAGATCACACTGATAATAGCCCACATGAACAGTCTGATAACAAGGCCACAGATGTCTATCGCTTAATACAGACAATAACATTAGTCAAAGAGATTCAGGGAAAATTTACACATCAAAAATAAGTCTCTTGTATTTTTGTATCGCCCTCTATAGGCTTTTTTGTATAGCATGTTGCTAGATAATGCTACTATACTTGATTTAAAAAACAAAACTTATTTCCTTCCTAAATATGGCACTTCCATTTCCTAAGACTTAACAGCAGCGAGCCTATGGGTCTTCTAGAGGTTCTTAGTGTCAATCACACCAGTTTCCATGTCAATTCAAAGGGCCCTACCTCCATTAATCCACACATAATGAAAAAAGCTTCTGGGAGTAACTGGTCCGAAATGCCTTGTCTTCTGGCCTCAACTAAATATGCAAATCCCTACAAACAGTAACACACAGAGGCCAGATTAGCTCCAACCTGACTCCCCGATTTCGCACACAAGCGACACGAAATAAAATTGATATCACGTCATGAAACTCAAAAATATTTTTAAGTGGGTAAACGTATGTCTGCTTTCGCTTTGGGACTTTACAAACATTTTTTCTTATATTCCTAGTGTCGCACTGAAAAGTTACAGTTCAAACTTAACTGAATTTTCAATCTAGTGTAATCATCTGGCGCCTCTCTGTGGAAATCAAGAGCAATTACACCAAGTACAAATTATTTATGACCGCAATTTGAACCCATAGACATCACTGGGAAGAGAGCAGAGGTGAAAAGGACAAATGTAGTTAAGGCTCTTTAAACTCTCAGCGACGGATTGCGCCAAAATGCAATTTATGTTCGGACTAAGTGTAAATATACAGGCACAATACACACATTTGTAAATAGACTTTGGCTTACACTTCCAAAGGAGAACATCTGCCACCATGTGCATAAACCAGTGTAGGAAACGGAGACAAGATGCTCCATTCAGCATCGTCACCATGGGAACACAGACCCATGCAAGCCTATCATTTAGCAACAAACAGTAACAATTAATAACTAATTTGGCTAGGCTTAATACTACCCAAATTTCAAAATGCCATGGTATAGCCAGCTGAGTATTATACTTCCTGTTCCCACAAAAGCATCATGGGAATTGGGCGAGGCTATGGTAACCAAGACCAGGAAATAACGAACAAACTCATATTGTTAAATGTCACAAATTTTAATACAGAGATATGACATTTTCATGCTAAATGACACAATTTTAGTACGTGCAAACTAACAAAGCCATCTGTACAGAATGAACAAATCAGATCACAACAACAAAATAAAAGCTGTTGGATCTAAGCATGCTCAGCATAGTGTCCACTGTGGGCTGGTCTACACTGTTGGTTGAGGACTTTTGGGGTTTCCTCTGGTAATCTTGATGGGAGTGAGGTTGTCCCCCTATAAACAACCCCACTGACTGTTATTTGCACATGTTACATTTGTTTTCAAATTAAAAAACAAACAAACAAACAAACAGAGCTAATGATGTACAGGGTAACAGTAGCTAGTGGTACATGTGGCATGTGTCGTCTACAGGAGCAGGACACCTGTCAATACTGACAATATAACTTAAAAAAATTGCAACCAACTTAAAAAATAATGCAGGTAAATTACACACTGTGCCACACTATCTTTACACTATAATACATCTGACTGTATTTACATTATTGTTAACATTTAAAGCTAATAGCTAGCTACTTCCGGCTGTTCACTTGCCACAAGGGGTCGCACTGGGCGCTTCATTTGGTGGCGTTAAACTCGATGTCCTTCCTAGCTAGTGTGTGTGTGTGTGTGTTTAGGTTTTTACAATTTAGTGCAAATGAAATGATTTGAATTTCATGTAAACATTCAAAAGGAATTAGCAAGGAGACTAATTCACTGATGCCTATTTAGATAAGGTACTTTTTAAAATTTTTTTTTTAACCTCCTAGGACCTGGCGTCCACATATGTGGACATCACATTTTGGGTTGTCTAGACCAAAATACTAAATTTTGCTCTAAAAGGGGACGGATATCCACTAACGAGGACATTATACTGCTAAAGTTCTACAGAAATTGAAAACAAATATCCTCATATGTGGATCTCATTTTTCTCAGAAACAAAAATCAGGTAAAAAAAACAAAAAAACAAAATCTGGTTATTCTTTGTTTTTACATTCATCAGGTCCCAAACAGCAAAGTAAAAATTAAAAATGCATGCCATGAAAGAGTTCGGGTCTTCGGAGGTTAACTCTGCACAGCACTTTGGTCAACCTGTGTTGTTTTTGAAATGGTCTTGCGAATGAAAAGATCGACTGAATGACTGACTATCTTCCTGAGACTCCAACTGAGACTCCTGACGAGACACGATTTCTTCTTTGCCCCTCTCTTGCATCACTTGGTTCCCTTTCTCTGTGAATCCTTCCGAGGAGAGCTCGTGGCTTGGGTCATCCTCATTTTCCTCTGGCGTCATTGGAATGTGCAGTGCCTCTACATCTTTTGTCATGTCTTGTTCTTCCATCCGTGGTTCAAAATAGCCCTGTCAGTATTAAAGACACAACACATATTATAAGAATGTGATAATCTATTTGCTCAAATACAAGTCAGTTCTGGTGCTTCACACATTTTTTTTTCCTCTCACTGAAAACCCATGCACAACTTTACGCTACAGTTTCTGTGTTGAATTACGCAGCATGTTTCTCTGACACTGTCAAAAGGTGTGAAATATCACGAACGCCACCGGGTCACCAGGGATGTGTATATAAATCCGCTGCAGGCTTATTAAAAGGGGACTGCACAAAATGACCCAAGCCGATTAAGTTTGTTTCTTTTGATTTGTTGCTGAACGTCAAAATACTCATATCACTTTCTAGTGTGTACACAACATAAGCTATGGTGCACGTGGCTGTTATTTTCCTGATTAGCATTAAAGATTACTGACAAGTAGTCTTGCTCTTTGAAACGCCTAAAAAAAAAACATAAAACAAATTTTTTAATGTGGGAAATAATAATTTTTTTGATCACCTGGTCAAACGACACAATATTTCATAATTTCAAATACAATAGGTATATTTTTAATGTCATTAAAAAGCATCTACGTAACAACAAATAAATACATTAAAAAGTCATATTTACCTTTGCCCTTTGGTTTATGCATCCTGCTTTATCGATTCATAAAAAAAAGAAATACAGAACATAAGTACATAGGAAGATCATTTTTATTTAAACTAATTAAACTTGTTTAGAGCTTTAGAGCACAGCTTACCTTTATATAACAAAACCAGGATTACAACGACAATCACAAACAAGACAGCTATAACAGTGATGATGATCACGTGTCTCCGTGGTGGCAAAGCTAACAGAGAAAAAAAAATAAAGACAGTTAACGAACACGAGTTTTCCAATATCGATTAAAATACGGGTATTTGTGCAGACAAAATATAAAAAGACTTTCGTGCCAAACACGTAGTCACATTCAACAGAGGAAGCATAAATCCAGAAGTATTGTGGAGAACTGAAAATAAATCACGAAGTCAGTTGTAATTCGAAAATTAGCAGTAAATTGGGAGACTGAGGCGCCTACACATCGGTGCACTGCAAGTGAAAGCTGACAAAGCCACACAGTCAAAACCACAAACCAAACTTAGATTTGTGACACGAACCTTCTCACAGTCGACGTAGTTTCGTTTTGAACAATGCGCCGCATTCCAACCGCACAGCTGCACATGGCAGCGGCGATAAAGGTGAGAAACCTTTGCGATTCATCTTCCTACATGCAACTTACCACATTTGTTGTCGGTGGCGTCCGTTCCGCTTTCAATAACGCCATATCCCGGCTCACATCTGCAATGAATTTCACAGCATTAAAGCAGAATTCCTGCCTCGGAGGTGCATTTAGTTTTCAGTCATTTGTTATCGGTTTGTATTTGCACTTTGAATTCCACTATTTTCACTTGATTTGTTGAGCCCTACACAAACATGAAAGCCTATGTATGTTATTGTATTTGGGCCTACTGAAAGCCAAGTATGCCTGGGGTCCTATTTTGGTTTAACCAACCGGTCGTGTCATAAAACAGAGTAAAGAAAAAAATCCCATCAGTTAGAAACACCCTTCATTTACAGAATCTGCTTTTCAATCAGACTCCCACCTTTAATAAATCACTGCTGAAGTAACATAAACTTAAGGAGCAAGTCCATACTATGCTTCTCTTCTCTTTAATTTTCCCATGTTGACATATTTAGACAAACAAGACTTCATCGCAGCTCTACAAGAGTAGCATCTTCACACATCGATACTGAAGAAGCAATGGTCTCCAGGTGTATAAAACAAGCAACATTTTCTACCATTGTAAGAAAAAGTAAAATCTTTGGCACGTCTCTTCAGAAGGACCGAAACAACCACCCAATCCCTGATTTTGAGAAGAAATTCCTGTACAAAATTCTAAATTTTGTGGCCAAACAGCTCACATCAGCTTTCTAAATTTGTGATAAAAACTACGGTGTTTAAAATTGTATGTTAGTTAGTGGTATGGTGGATGGATGGATGTTGTGCAGGAGTATTTACTGGCACGTTCATAGAAGCGAAAAGTTGACATGTAAATGTAAATGTTGGACTTACTCTGTCCATTTGCGACAGACAGCATCCCACGACGTTTCATTGTTGAACATCCCTTCCGGACATTTTTCACACACCGTGTCACGCAAGTCGGTGCCTGAAAATCAGAAATCATTAAAAAAAAAAGAGAGAGACTCAGTCGCATTATAAAAACATAACTTATTAATAAACAAATGTTCAGTCACAAGGACGTTGGTACCTATGATTTTAGCTCCCAATCCTGGTTGACAGTCTGTGTGTTTCACACAGGTAATACATTCTTTGCTGGAGCAGTGGAATCCCTCTTTACACTTGCAGATGGATCGCTGGGTCTTGCTTTGCTGGAGTTGAGGCGCAAAGTTTTTATCTAAATAACAAAAAAAGGTTTACGTTGTCGGGTGAGCAACATTAAAGAAAAGTCTTTCTCTCTCGCTCCCAGTATATACAAACTATACTGGAACAGTTTGAGGTAATTTGTCACAATTTCTTACTTGTATCACAGTAAGGCTGTTTCAGACACTTGGGCCCATTTGTGTATTTATCCTGGTATTCATCATTTGCACAAAGTTCACATCGAGGGTTCTCACAATCTTCAGGCGATGACATCCAGGTCCCTGCACACCAAGATGTTTCATAGTTAGAATCAAGTATATTTTTGTAGTATTTTATTTATCCTGAGTAATTAGTAAATTGGGACCTCGGAGTCTGGGTTATCCCTTTTGGGGAAATACGATTAAACCAAGTCAACTAGTTGATGGTTGGCTTATCTGGTTCTAAAAACCCCTAAAACTTCAAAATCAACTTTTTAATATATTTGGTTTGTTTACATGGCTCACATTGTCTGTGGGATTACAAAGGCCCCTTTTTCCCCAGTAGCAATTACTAGGTTGTTTTTTTCTATAGGCTACTTTATTCTGAGATGTTAAAACACCAGGATCACAACGTCTTAGTGTCTCTGCTGTCATCTTTAAATGTCTTTTGTGTTCTAACAAAAGTCCATAAAGCCTGAAGACATTCCACTCACACTGATAATAAATTACAAAAGAGTAATTACTGTCGTTTGAGTAATTTCCCTCAAAAAAAAATGAAGGAAAGGACCATTTGTCAAAATTGCTGCAATTTATTTAAGCAAGCAGTTTGGCTTAGGGGAGGGTGCTGCTAGTACAGACCACGAGTGAGGCGTGACTAAAGACAACAACTAGCTGGATGGAAATGCGCATTTGACCATAATGTGTAAATCTTTTGAAATGTCTGAGCGATGTGCATGTTAGACTTTTCACACACAGGTCCAGAGCTGACATGCTTGTGTAAAAGCAGCCAAAATGAAAGCAAAAGCAAAGCTTTAGTAAGAGTGATGATGCTGTTTGAAAAAGACTGTTCTGCCATCTACCACATGCTTCCTGCTGCTATGCTTTTTCTTATACATGCTACTTTTAATGTGTATCATAGAGTATATATGTTTACGTTGAAAAAAAAGAGATTGGATGTACAGTTATGCCATCATATGGCCCTTAATTGCGTATTTGTTGTTGTATCTATCTGTCAAGTTCAATTTGGTTACAATATATTATAAATAACAAACCAGCAGATGTTTTATTTTTATTTTTTTTTATATAGGAAAGGTGTTTTCGTACCTGGCCCACACTTGAGACAGCATTTACCCTCCTTTTCATACTGTGTTTCTGGGTCACAGCTGGCCTGTGCAACAGTCATTCCCTGCAAAATAGAAGCGTGACATTTAAATAAGAGGCAGTTTGTCCTTGTGTGATCTCGAGTATCGACCGAGTTTCTCTATGTTGATAATGTTAGATTCACTTCCTCAGGGTAGACTGAGAGGGGCGTGGTGGAAAGTCCCAAAGATTCAGCCAACTGTTAGCTGTTAAACTAACCGTGAACGCCATCCAGCAGCCAGGTGCACCACTGTTCGACACGTTAACAAATGTTTGCAAATCGGGATTCAACCAAGGTCATGTGTTCGTCCAAACCAGTGCAGGGAAATCGAAAGTGAAAGTGCAAGGCGTTGACTTTGCAAAAAAAAAAAAAGCAAGATTTTGACAATAATATAACACAGTAAAGTAACAGATGGATACGATAATTAGTACACATTATAGCGTCTAATGACACGTTAAGATAATCTTGCTGCTTTCAATTGTCGCAGGTCAAAACCTATCCATGTAAAACAAAAAAAAACACAGAATAGCGTTAATCGGTTTACTCACCATGAAAGCAGCCAACAGTACAAGCAGCGGTATAAACTTTAAATCCATTTTGAATAGCGTCGAGTGAAACAGCATACGGCTCAGTAAATACACACATTCGCAGTATGTGAGCGTTTAGGCGACGTCTTCTGTTTATACTGGTGTGGGCGGGGCCACGCACGGGGCTTTTCCTTGACCGTTTCCTGTAAAAGCGCGTGAAGCTTGTACACAGCTATTTTCTAAAATACCCAGAAGTAGTACTAAATCCTCTTTCAATAGAACTCATCTGCAAAAACGTTGTGTTTCGCACAACAGGAAGCACACTTGACTGACACATTATTTGCACAAATAGAGGGTGGGTCTTTTTCTGATGGCGTAAGAAGAGCTACTCTGCTGCTTTAGTCCAGTAGTAGAATTCAGTATGTCTCAGGACGAACTACGGCAGTTCTGAAAGTAAAAGTAGGTCCGACACAGTGAAATCATAGCACCCATTTGAAGACCACGCCTCCCCAAACCCCCTTAGAAATAATAGAAAGAAATGAAAAAGCACACTTTATTGGAAAGGCACCCATTTTCGTATGTAGAAGTTTGTAGCCATCTTTATTATTTTAAAAGTTTGCTACTTCCGGTCTATAAAACATGTTCACTGCTATGTGCTAATCCACACCAAGAACAGCAGTGCATTTTATGATATTTAGATTTTTAGAGCTGTATCGGGTGACCCTGAACCACCCCTTGGTTATGGTGCTATAGACTCAGATTGCCATGTGACTTCCTGTAAGCATTTCCTCTCCATCTATGCATTTATATACAATACTGCATTACATTTGGTCTTCTCTCTCTCCCACACTTTGCATTTGTTCTGTCTTTCCCTTCACCCACTGGGGGCAGATGGCAGCCCCTGCCTCAGCCAGATTCAGTTTTGTTTTTTGGGGATTTTTTTTTTCCTGTTAAAAGAATCTGATTGTTGGGGGTTTCTCTAAAGGGTCTTTACCTTTGCCTATCTATATATTATAGACAGACTGTAACAAATTTCCCTTTTTAAATTACAACAAATGGGCAAAAACATTTTTTTTGATAGCTATTTTACAACCTAACTATTAGAACCCCTGTTTTTTTTATTCTTGAGACTGATAAATCAGAAAGTACTGTTCTATTCTATAATGCAGCAGCTGGCTGTCCCCCCCATAAAGGCATCACCAATTCAAGTCAATTCACATGAAAAACAAAGCAGCGTCCTTTTCTGTCCTTGTACAGCAATTTGTAACAGGATCTGTACAATCCCCAAGAACCCACGTCTAGGATTCATGTGGCTGGGATCTATTCTCAGACGTACAGATGTTACAATTACCTTTTCATTTGTGTATAACCTGTGTATAACTCTCCATAGCTACACAGGAAGCAGACCCTCTTCCATGGTACCTGCTGTTTTGAACAGTTATATTTAGTTCAGTGGTATGCAGCATGAATGAGCAGTAACAGGAGAGGCCTTAAAATCAGTGCTAATAGACAAATAATCCACCAGTCAAGTTCAGTTATATTGCAATCACTGAGTCATTTGCAGGATGAGGAGGTGGACAGAGGTGACAAATTTGGGGTTAAAGCAGCTGCTTTTAGTCTGATTGGTCTGAATTTTATAGTCTTGAATCTTAAAGGAGAACGGACAGCGTCTAGGGTGGGTTGCATTCCTGCACTGGCTCTCAGTGCAGTGCCGGGGTCTGGTCAATCAGAAGTGGTAGATGACACACTCACCTGCTTTTACTATCCTCTGCAGATCATGCCAGGCTTCTGCTGTACAACCAGAGTGATGGTGGCTACTAATCATCAGCTGTTGTGGCCGGGGAGGTGGTCCTGTTTGAGATTTCCCATGAGGAAGAGTTTCTGCTGTTTTTCCCTAATGGGAGATGTTTTAGATGAGGTGACATCTGAGGCGTGATGCACTTAACGCTCTCAATTTGCCTCCCATGTTTACAGATAGCAGAGACATCTTAATTTTCTGAAGTGAATCACCATCTTTTTTTTTGTTTTTGAGATGTTGAGGTCCAGGTTGTTATAGGACCACCACTCCAGAGCAGCCCCCCCTGTAGGCTTTCTCATTGTTATTTTACAGTAGCCCAGAGTGGGCAAACCAAACATGGGCTCGAGAGGGCCTTTGGGTTTTACTTAATGGGAGGTGACCATAGCTTCTCCTAGATCTTTGGGAATCTAGGTGTGAGGCTGTTCAGTTGGTTCCAATCTGCCACCCTCACTGAAAAATCCGTATTCTAAAAATCTTTAAAGAAATGCAAATAATTTGAGATTATTGGTGTACCCCCATATGATATCCTTTCTTGATGCAGGCATGTGCAATGTGCTTATAATTGTTTAACACAAAGTAATAGCAGTACTTTCAGATGAGCACCTCAGATTTTTAGGTGACTTCCAAGCAGGAAGTCAACAAGCAGGTGAAAACAGACTTCTGTCACAGCTCAAACAGTCTTTCTACGTATCTATCTATCTATCTATCTATCTGTCTGTCTGTCTATCTATCTATCTATCTATCTGTCCGTCTGTCTGTCTGTCTGTCTATCTATATATGTGTATATAGATAGATATATACATATATATGTGTGTGTGTGTGTATGTATATATATATATACACACACACACACACACACACACACACACACACACATATATATATATATATATATATATATATATATATATACACTTTTATACACTTTTAAACATTTATTATCTCTATCATCTTCAGTGAATCGCCTGCCCAGGAAAGCACAATGACTTTTGTTGTTTTGCTCGTTTTTGACCACACCTACTCTGTAGTTTCTTAAACCCCACCACACTACCAGGGATTTCCCTGTAAGAGTTTCATGAGCGGGCTTTCTCTGATGCAAATGCTGTTGAACATTGTTTATCTTAAAATGCTGTTTTTCTCTGTATAATTGTTATATATTGATGTCAAATATCTACACTTAACGTTTTTAAAATATCCAAGAGCAACGCGAGCTGCTTCTTCGCCAAATCGAATGAAACAGCAGCAGGAGGAGTCACATTCTGTTGCGCTATATTCTTGCAATTACGGTACAGGTAACGTAAGCAGTCAAAAATCATTGCGACGTCACGACCTCACGCTGCACTGCGGTTTTTGGAAATTCCGGTACAGGTTCACTTTTAGTATCCTGCTTTGTTCCCATTTTAATAATGTCACCACTGTCCTGTAAATTCCTGAGGAATATGAACAGCTCACAGAATTAACATTAACAAAACTAAACCTGGAATTTTTTGGTTTCTTTTTATCCCATTTAGCTAACTAGCTGAAAACTACTCGTTTTTCAGATTTCATATGTACTAATTACAGAATATCTATGCATAGCAAAAAAGGGCCCTTGTCATGTATTATACTTTAAGACACTATAACATGTAGACTTTACTTTTTTCCTTTTTAAATGCATGGAGATTTGTCTGCCCGTGAAAATTTGCTTGTACTTGCGCAACCTAATCATGTCCTGTGTTCTAATGAGCCTATTTCACTGGTGAAGTGGTGAAGGTCCAGATGCCTTCTTATCTATTTTGCCATTTATCTATTTTGAAGTTTTCTTTCCTCTCCTACTCTGATCATAAGAGATTTTTTCATAAAACTTGCAAATATAAACTTCAGACTAAAAGTTATTTTCAGTGTGAGCATACTTTCAGTTATCAATTAAAAACGTGAATATGCAGTAAAACAATTCTATTGTACACTAGTTCTGATACAAGTAATTAATTCACAAGACATACAATACAATAACTTTATTCAATTATTTCACATGTTCAGAAAAAACCCCACTATGGTGGTATGGTGATCACTCTCACAGTCCACACATGAAGTTTGGTTAATTGTCTCTGGGTATGAATGTGAGATAGCTGTCTACCTCTGTATGTTAATCCTGTGAAAGATTGGTGACCTACCCAGGGTGCACCCTGCCTTTCACCCTGTGACAGCTGAGACAAGCTCCTGCCCCCTCCCTGTGACCCTGAACTGGATAAAAGGAGGAAGCTAGATGAACAATAGATTAAAAAAAAAGGAAAACTATAAACATTTATAAAGATTAAAAGGATATAAAAAAGGAACTTCCCAGATGCAATCTCTATGAAAAGGAACTACAAAAAAAATATGGAACAAAATGACATAAAATTGGTGTACACAGCAAGTAAACAGTCCTCAAAGCTAGCTTTTTAAAACCACAGTATAATGCACGCAGTGCAAAAAAGCAATAATCGGCAGCATTATTGAGCGTTTGTCACATAAACAAAACTTAGCAGGGAAACATGCCACACTATGAATCACAGCCAGATGTTTACAGTCTTTGGACTGTGTGATTTGAAATTGTAAAGGTTTAAATTCTTTATATCTCTTTCTATTTTTACTTTTAAATTAATGAATATATATTTTCGAACCTATGCTATAATAATTCAAACAAAGTAGTTCTTTTTTGAAAAAAAGAAGATTTATTTTTAGTATTTTTATTGCATTTCATAATAACACCTTAGTGAAATCAATCTAGCACTCTCCACTGAAAGGAAGAGGTAAAACCATGTCCTGCCTGTTAAGACATGTAACCTTGAAATGTAAGCTGTTTGGAGATAAAGTCTTTCTGCTGGCTGCTGTAGGTGTGGCTAAACAACCTAAGCAGGAACAACTTTAACCTACGTTGAAAGAGGGCGTTAGTAGAAGGAATCACACAATTAATAGCACATTTCTTTTTTCACGGTCAGTCAACTCTGTTTCGCCACTGCATGACAAACAAAACAAGACACGATACTGTGAATCTATTTTTGCAGGAAAGGAGAAACCTCTTGCTGAAGTGAGAAACAGTGTAGCATTTTGTAGACAACATTTTGTAACAGCTAGGATGCCAAGTTTGGGATCAAAGAGAAAAGACACCACGTCCAGGATGGAGAAATACCCTGGGGGCATGCCACAGGTAAGATTTCAGCTTATGAATTAAGGAAGTTGTCAAGCTTTTTATTGCAGATGAGTCATTAAATAAGAACAGCTTTACTGTAGTAGTGCTTCTACAGAATAGCTGCCTCGCTTTCACTGACGTCAGATGTGCAGAGTCACAGCAAGAGCAGCTTTGTTTTAGCACATGAGCGCCTCTTTAGGGTTTTACTTCCTCAGTTTTGCTTGACTTCCCTCTTGTTAGAAATTTCCCAGAGATAGGAGCAGACATTACTCAGAAGTGTGAAAGTATGTTCCTGGAATAGGCTTTTTAATCCGATTCTGAATATGTTACAACAGTGCGGTTAGACACACAGATGTTGGCATTGCTCATACTACGATGCGGAGAAATCAGTGCCATCTCGTCTTTATGCAAATCTAAAGAAAAACCTAAGCAGTGCACTGGTGAAGAGGCTAGAAATATTTAAAGGAAGAACATGACAAGCTCTTGTGGTCTAAAGATATGAAATATGCTTTGCAGTGATATTAAATAATTTTTTTTTGTCTGTGGTCTTCCAATATTGTCACTTTTTTTTTTTAAAGAATATGAAGAAATAAATCACACACACAGAATGCTTGTTTCGAGATAGGGATGACCTTTGTAATGCGGATAGAAAGGTAGAGAAAGTGTGTTGAAAGATTTTCTACCAACACACAGGCAGAAATAAAGTCGTTATCTTTTTACATTCTTATGGTTTTCAGTTGAGCAATGAGATGCAACTGGACATCCTGAACAAGGTGAAGAGTGGACAGTTATCAATCGATGACGCTCTGCATCAGGCAAGGATGGAGAGGGAACAGAAGATGACAGATGACAAGGTAACCTTCATTTTTATAATTTTTTATTAATTCTTATTATTTTAATATTACAAGAAGAAGATGATCCAGTCAAGATACCCAGATATGGTTTAAAAACAGACCCAAAATGAGCCCTTAAGCTACTGATCTAACTACGGTAAACTGTTACAGTTGATATGTCCCTGCAAATAACCGCCATGCAGCAGACACAGATAAAAGACTGTAAGTTACATGTAGATTTCCTAAATGCATCACCAGCAACTTTGCAGATGGCTTTAAAAGTCTGATTTTGGAGTTAACCTGACTTTAAAAAATATAGTCCTGCAGCTTCTACTGCTTTTTAAAAACATTGTTTTGTTAATAAGCTGCAAAGCCTGCTGGATCAGTTCAAACACAATTTTCTAAGAGCTATTTTTATTAAAGAATGTAGAAGGTAGTCCAAGGGCTTAGGAGGGAAAAATAATGCAGTGTCTTTGTGTAATCCAGTATAGTGTCAGTGGTGGTTTCCCACTAAGCATTTATATATGAAATGTTGTTCACTGGTTGCTGTTGCAGGAGCAGGAACTAGAATCTCAGTACAACTTTAGCGTCCACAAGCATGGCCGCTACAGGTGGCAGAAACGGGTTTTACAGGTGAGTTCAAAACAAAAACAAAAACTCTAACACCTTGCAGCTCTTTGAAACAGTGATGCTTTGTAGGCATCCAGTTGCATAACAGATGAAACAGGAAATGTGGGCCGTGACCTCAGGCTTCAGGCGGCCCTTAACATGGTCAGCTGCTGCTCTGCCTGTACCCCACCCACCTGTTTATGAGGAGCACCCAAGAAGGAATCTTAAAGAGAGGGTCGAGAACAGGGACTGATGGGCTAATTTCAGACAGGAGGATTATTTTGCACTTTGAAACATGCAAAGCTCCTCTAGTAGAGTCCAAGAATTAAAAATTGTACATTGTACATGCTGGTGTGGTTCACTGGTTTAGCAGGTACTCCATATACCAGTTTAACAGGCAATCCATATAAATGCTTATGCAGAGGCCGAGGATTCTGCATGTTCCAGAATCTCTCTTTCACACACCCCTAAACAGAAATGTTAGCAATGCTAACTAGCACTAAAGATAAAGTCCGGCTGGGCTGATGGGAATGGTACTTGTTGATTTGTGTAATGTAATGACCAAATTAGATTTTTGACATCACGATGATGCTTTACTGAGAGCAGATTAATCACTAAAGCAGTAATGCATTTTTTTAATGTCACACAGTAAACACTTCAGACGTGCTCATGTGCTCTCATTTAATCACCCTCATTGTGCACATCCAGATTGATTTCAGGACCAAAATGGTGTGCAGCATAGAGAAAGGAATCGTCAAGCGGCAACTTCCCTTCTCTATTGTCAAGAGTTGTGATGATGGAGAGGGTTCCAGGTACTCTATTTCCTTTAAAGGACATCATGATTATGAATTGGAGGCCACGTCGCTGGAGGATAAACACAAGGTGATGATAAGATTGTTTCACAGAGGCAATTTCTGCTGAGGTTTAGTGAGATGTGATGATTGCTCTTTGAATTTAGACTCTTGATTGCAAACACTTAAGCTATAAAAATAAACGCAAAACAGCCTTGCTTTTACTTTTATTCCATTTCATGTCATTCATTGATGGTTTCACAGTGACTCTTTTCATTTGTTTGATTCTCTCTTTTCGAGCAGATGATGGAGCTTGTCAATAAGATCATTTATAGTAACATATACGATGATCCCGAAGAGGAAAATGCAGAATCCCATGAGCAATCTCAGGCGCCAAAGAGCATTCGAGAAGGGATCTTGTTACTGCACAGAGGAGGCTTGGCATCATTTAAATGGATGAAGTATGTGTGTCTGCTTATTATTGAAGCATTGCTCTCATAAAACAGCCACAGGGCGAAAATGACAGTTTTGTTAGTGATGAGAAGTTATTTGTCAGTAATATTTGTCGGCTGCTAGCGTAGAAGTTAACAGCTTAAAACATTAATTTGGTCTGATACTGGGCCTTGACATAAACCCTGAGTGATCTCAATCCACCAGATCAGGATATTCACTTTTAAACTGCACAGAGAAGGAAAAGCAAACAGCCTCAGTTTAGGGTGCCTGAAGCATCTCAGATGGAAACTCAGCATTTAAAGATGTTCATGGGCTCTACATGGACTCCAAAGTATAAAAAAAAAATCATCATAATTATAATTATGTGAGTTTACACAAGTACATTTCAGCCATCAAAAGTGGGGGACCGTGTATAAGTACAATAAGTACAGTATGTGTTATTATCGATTATGTTATGGACCTAATTCCGTATGTGTGGTGAGGCGTGATTGTGTCCGCCTCTCCTACAGCGGCACCGCAGACCACGCCTTCCTGATTCCTTGTAGTTTAAACAACAAGCTAACGCTAAGTTTTGAGTTTCTTAAGTTTTACTTACCGGTATGTCAATTTTCCAGCCATACAAAATTATTACAATATTTCTAAACCTCGAAATGTTTGTCCAACCAATTCTAGTCCACAGTCCTCCATTCCCCCATTCCCCAAGAAAGTTGAATCACTGCATATGCAAATAAAGTTTAATCAAAATAATGTTGGCAATTGCCTTAAACTTTGCCCTATGAATGAAAAACTCATCCTTTTGTGTCAGAATCCAGACATACGTATGCTGCAAAATAAAGTCAGCTCATTCAATTAATCTAGGAATAAGGAGAACATATTCATTCCTGGAGAGCAGTTTTAAGTATCCTCCTGAATAAATCTATGCGTTCATTTTGATTGCTGATGGAATATTGATACAATCTTTGAGTCAGGTGTTACATTCACTCAGCTTCTCTTCTCAAAAGCCTCTTATCTGTTATCTTCAGTCAGAAAAGTTCCTCTAACTGAACCTTTCCTGGATTTGAGTCTACAACTGGCTCCTCCTCTATGTTTCCTCATGCATGACCCATTACTGGAACGTATTAGAGGTGAAGTAGTAGGCAGATTAGCTTATCTTAGAATGCTTCCAGGCTGGTTGTTTTCTAGCTGCTCTTTTATATTTTATATTTCTATCTTAAAAAAACAACAGACACCAAAAATTGCATACATTATATTATATCTAAATCTTACACTAAACATAACTCCTTCTCCATTTTATTCCAGATATGAGGCCCAACTCCATCCAGGCCAACTAACACTGGTCCCGTTGAGGTGCCGGGGCGCCACAGATGGCGAGATGATACCCTCGGTGCCTGTTTCCACTGTGATTCACCTGTCAGACGGTGACACCAGAGTGCAGAAACTTAACGACTCTGACACTTTCAGTCTAATCACCCACAAAAATGAGTACCAGTGAGTTTTATTGAGACGTGGAAATATAACAAAAGCAAGCAGCTAATGAACTCTGTCACACCAGCTGTATTTCTTGTCCAATTAATTATCAGCCTTGCACAATTGGGTATCAAAAGTCTATTTGTGCATG
>VUQR01036970.1:51867-78195 GCA_015108515.1 Hemichromis elongatus
TGTTCATTTTTACTGTAACAGTTATGTGTTTTCATTTGAGTGATAATATCATAAAAGGACCCTGGGAGCGTTAATTACCACACTCGTGTCATCTAAATAAGAAATGTTAGTTAGGTTTTGCTTATTTATTGCAGGTTCAAGGTGCCAGATGAAACAGTTGCCCCGGGGACTGTGGAACAGGAGCGGGATGCATGGGTCAGAGCGATTGACAAGCTGTGTTCAGAGTGGAAAAGAAAGTCCAAGATGTTCATGGAACAAAAGTCCTTTCGACATGTGAGCATACCCGAAGACACAGAGGACAACGATACAGATCTCGAGTCCAGCGGTGAATTTGGTGCTGGCAGCATCACTTGTCCTCCAGCTGATAATAAAAATGCTGATCCACCCCTGAGTGGTGGGGATGATTTATCAGCTCAGGAAACCCATCCACCAGCTGATCATACAAAGCCTGTTCCTAAACCTCGAAGGACGAAATCTTCCAAAACAATCACACCTCAGGTCTCATCGCCGTCCTCTCCCAGTCGTATTGATCCGACATCACCCACCTCCCCTCCACCCAGTCCCCGTCGTGCTATCCTCCCACCCCCTTCCACAGTCCTAGAGTCTCCTACCCAAGACGCAGGCTCTTTAATCATGAAAGGGCCTTCACCCCCAAGCATCCCGGCTCCTCCACCTTTACCCTTCAACACAAATTCAAAAAAAGCATGCACCAAGGCTTTCCACTGGGATCTTATTGGCCCAGACAAGGTAAAACTGTCTCCATTCATTAGCAGTCATTGAATTATCACATTTCCCGTGCCAAATATAGCACTTACAAAGGCTCCCATTAGTGTGAGTCTTTCATATTTAAATGACATGTTTTATTGTTTCGGCAAAAACAGAAAGGTCAGTTTCAGCTCGGTTTTTCTTCATTATTGCTGCGAATTGTTCTTTGTTTTGTCTGTCAGTTATTTCTTTTCAAGTGCCGTTCTTTTGTAATATTAACATTGATTTCCTCATGAAATTAAATTGTTGCAGTACTGAATTAATTTGTTTGTTGGCAGATTGCAAAATCGTTCTGGATACAGGAACGCACGGGGAGGATGGGAATCGACACATCACTCTTACACAAGCAATTCGCTATTAAAGATTTCGGGACATTTGGTGCCGTTGAGCCAAATAATACCCAGCATATTATGCTGAACAAGAAGATTGCACACAACTTCAGTGAGTACAATAAATGTGTCTATGACTTTTGACGTGAAGCTGCTCATAAATATTGTCAATGGAAACAGATAATTTTTCAGCATTTTAAGAAGAAGATTAGATTTCCTCTGCAAAATAATAAGTATAATTTCCATGCTGTAATGAAAAGCCATTCTTCCGGATTAAGTCAAATAAAGGAGCTTATTTCTCGAGTGAATTAGAAATTAGAATGTGTGTTTACACAACCACCAGAGGGAAGCACTACACAGAAATAGCTGCTTCTCTGCAGAAACAACATTATTGTCAGGAACTCCTTTGAATTTTTTATAAATTGGATTTTTATGCCCAGTTAAGAGAAAGCTGACCTGACATCTTTCTTTCAGGGTTAAAAATGCTGCGAGTATTCTCTCTTCAAATAATAGTTGAGACACGTTTATGTGCAAAGCACATATATGATCTGTATTTGTGTCTGCAGGGGGCAGTATGTCACCAATCCAGCACTGACATGACTGCCCATGGAATCTGCAGAGTGATTGTGGACTGGAACATATTCTATTTCTCATCTAATGGCTTTTCACTTTTGATTAACTGAGTGTATGTGGCTTGTATATTTCAAGAGCCATGCCAGGGGAGAACATTTCAGAAGCTTCCTCTCACAGGTCCTCCAAGTAGCACAGTTACGGTGAACCGATACAGATGTGGTGGTGGGCTGCTAAATGGAATCAGCATGAATGTGCAGACTGGCAACATAATTAGAGTTCACATATTCATAAAATATGGATAGGGGATCTGAGCGACAACGGCAGTGATTTCCTGCCTTGATACAGAATACTGTATCAAGGGCTCCTCCCTGACCTGGAAACTTTGATTCTGTCAGGCGAATGAGCTGAGAGATGAGAGCTCGAAGGCAACTCAAGGCCATGCATCTTTTTGCTGCAAGCTTTAAAAACATTTGAAGAACAAGGGAAAGCGTCTGCCTTTCAGTTTCTATTTATTTGGTCCTATTAATACCAAAATACCAATATTGAATAAGACATTTTTACTTCAAAAAAATTAAAGTTCAAAATGGCGATTAAGTGAAAGCGTTAAGTATATTCACGGGAAAGAGAAGTGGTTGTGTGCATGTGTGTTTTATCATTATTTTGCTGTATTATAGTTATTAATACAACAATGTATAAGTGTAGAATATATATATGAAACATTGGTGCAGCCTCCATGATGTCACACATTGGTTTGTGAAGCCTTGACTTGAGACTGTCACCAGAAGCGACCATATTTGGAGAGTGGAGTGAAATGCTAACGCTATAGCAAGCTTGTCTGTAAGATTAGTGCTAATTAGTGCTAATCAGTGCTGGGAAAGTTACTTTGAAAAAATATTTTTTTATAAATACTAGTTACTTCTTCAAAAAAGTAACCAAGTTATAACTGAGTTATAACTGAGTTATAACTACCAGGAAAAGTAACTGTTGCATTACTTTAAAAAAAGTCTAAATATGTAAAAAAAAAAAACTGATGCCATCTTAATGGAACTTAGTAAAATACAAAAATATAAATAAGTAAATATACTTGAACATACTAAAGCGCATCTTCAGTTGTTTATTATAAGACTGAATATATAATTGAAATAAATTAGCAGAAGGAACTAACAGGAAACACTGAACATTAATGTAAACTACTGGCTTTCTGTATTTGGAAAAAGTCTTTCTGCATGGTGGGCCTACCTCTTCTCGAGACTCGAAGGAATCTGACTAGACTGTTGATAAAGGCAGCATGTTCTCGACAACATACTTGGCTATCAGTCTGTTTAATTCAGTCTGTGCTACAGGTGTTTGTGGAGAAGAGAAATTAAGCTTGGACTGGTTAGATGGCGTCGCTCCATCGCCGTTATTTGCTGAGCTCACGATAGCCTCACCTGGGTTTGGGCTGCGCCTGCTAGCATCAACACCGTCGTTACTGGTGACTAGTTTAGTTGAAGCATGTGACATTAAAAGGTGTCTCATGAGATTTGAATTGCTGATTTGAACTGATGCGGAAAAGCACGTTGTTGCAGGGCATAAATCATATTTCACATATAGATTCTTGGCTTTTCTTTCTATAAGAGAAAAATAATGTTACCTTTGAATTATCTGGGATCTCCATGACTGTGCCTCCGTCTGCCTTTTCGTTTATGTGCGCTCACTGTGCGTATCTGTTTATATGTGAACACTCACCCAAGTCTGCCTCTGGTTGGCTTACCATGACTACTTTACTCTTCCTCAGCCAATCAGCAGCACTCATGTGATTGTTTTGTGGCCCCCTAGCTCCCAGTAAGATGAAGACAGCTTCAACCCATCGTGATGAAAAATAGTAACGCGTAACGGTAACAGCGTAATTAGTTACATTACCTGTTACTGAAAAAAGTAACACCGTTAGTAATGCGTGTTGTTTTAATGACGTTATTCCACCACTGGTGCCAAGTAACCATCGATCTATCAATCCCTTTAGATACACATTCTCAGTCCTGGGTTGGACTTCCTGTAACCTGAATAGATTTAGCAAGGTTGGTCGGAAACATTCCTCAGACATTCTGGCCCATATTTACATGATAGCATCACACAGTGTCTGCAGATTTGTCAGCTGCACATCGATAATGTGCACCTCCTGTTCCACCACGTCGTGAAGTGCTCTATCAGGCTGAGATCTGGTGACTCTAGAGAGCATTTGAATACAGCGAACTCACTGCCATGCGCAAGAAACCAGTTTGAGGTTATCTAAGCTTGGTGACGTAATGCATCAGCCTGCTAGAAGCAGACCTTGGAAGACGGGTACACGTGACCATAAAGCAATGGGCATGGTCAGCAGCAATACCAGTGTGGTGGTTAAACAATAAACAACTAAAGAACCTAAACCTAAAAAAATTTCCCCGACACCATTACACTGCCACTAACAGCCTGACTGTTAATACTACTACTATCATCTAATATTTGGAAGGTTGGTGGTTCGATCCCTGACTGCTCCAGTCTGCATGCTTAAATATCCATAGGCAAGATACAGAAAGTGCATCCAGTGGAGTGTGAAAATTAGAAAGCACTTAGGTGTAGAAAAAAAGTGCTTGTGAATGAGAAAGCACTTTGAGCAGAAATGTGCAATATAAGAACTGGTCCATGGATTCAAGATTTCCTGTTGTTTACGCCAAATTCTAACCTTCCCTGGCATCTTCATTTTGCCCAGTTTTGGTGACTCTGTGTCAACTGTAACCTCTGTTTCCTGTTTTTAGCTGACGGGAGCGGCACCTGGCACGGTCCTGTGCCGTTGTAGCTCATCTGCTTTCAAGGTTCGATGTGTTGTTTGTTTAGGGATGCTCTTCTGCATACTTTGGTTGCAGTGATAGGTTATTTGAGTTACTGTTGCCTTTTTATCAGCTCAGAGCACTCTGGCCATTTTCCTCCAACCTCTAGCAGCAGCAAGGCATTTTCGCCTTGATAACTGCTGCTCACTGGATATTTTCTCCTTTTCAGACTATTCTCTGTAAAGATAGAGATGGTTGTGTAAACATCGCTGCAGGTTAGCATTTTTTGAAGTACTCAGACCAGCTCACCGGGCACCAACAACTATGCCATATTTAAAGTCACTTATATTCATCTTTCATCCCCATTCTGACGCTCAGTTTGAACTTCAGCAGGTCGTCTGGCCTAAATGCATTTAGTTGCAGATTTTAGCCTTGATGAAATTCTAAAGACTTTATTAAAAACCACCACATTCTGTTTGGTGGATGAAATTTAAGAATAAACGTGTTTTATGTAACTGCAAAACATTATTTTTTGTGCCGTAACTTTGGTTTCAGTTTGATGACTTTGCTTTGGCTTTATCTCACAATACTGGATGTTGTGGCTCATCTGTAAATAATATTTTATGGTCGCAGTGGGCCACGGTGGAGCCAAATTTGACACTTTGGATCTATATCAATGCATTTAAATTCTTGTATTGTGTAGGCCTTACATCTGAACTACAGTGATAAACGAGTAACATAAAATGCTAATACTGAAGAAAGAGCATCTTGAGAAGTAATGGTTAATTACCTTTGCTGCACTGCTGCATTTTGTATCTGACTTTGAGGCAAAATTTTAAACACTGAGTTTTGTTTTTGTAATTTAGAACAGACTTAGTCCAGAGGTGATTTCTGCCTGTTTAAAAACACATGATCTCCACCCAGATACATGAAACAGAATAATTTGGGGATGAGACTTCTGTTTCTTTCTGCCTTTCTCTATCCCATAGCACCCGTTCCTGCCAGCCACAACACACATGCACACATAAGCGACCATGCCCCTCCCGCTCTTGTTTGCATGTTTATCACCAAAACCTGCCTAAATTCATGCTGTTTATTCGTCTCATATCTCATCCTTCGCCACACTATTTATTCATCTGATCCCATTAAACTGGGAGCCAGCGTGCATGCAAAGTCTCACTTTCTTTTAACAAAGCCGGGAACACCTCACCTCAGCAGACAGCGAGACTCCACCTCAATATGATAACATCACAGATATGTGATCAATAATTAATTAACAAACCCCAAAAGTGATAATTAGCATCAGACATACATTGGCTCCCTCACTGTATCCACAGTGCCTTTAAAAACAGTATGGTGTTTGCAGTTACGCACTGAGGCAGATGGAACTAGACAGCTTGAGCAGGTGGTTGTGTTACTATTGTTTTGTGTTTTTGAGGGGTTTAATATGGTAATCAGCATGATCCTTATGGGCAAGCGAGAACATCAGCTGCATCAAGCGTGCATAGAACAATGCTGCATTGATCTGTGTACTTGCGCACTGTATTTAAGTACTCTACAGAAATTCAGTGGACCCTTCACAGCAAGATTGCAGCTCATATTGATTTTTTTTTGCATTCTTTTGAAAAATATCTTTAGAGCAGATGAAGGACATTGATACAAGGTTTGTCTGTGCATGTGTGTTAGGAATTTCTGAACACTAATAGCCGTGAGTCCTCTCTGCATGCCACCACAATGTTTAAATAAATTATAAAAGGTTCTGAATGTTATCATACAGAATGGTTTATTCCCATGTCAAGTGTTGTTTTTGATGTGAAAGATGGACCCACAGCTTAGGTAAACGTATCGATACTTGTTGTAGTGTATTGCACAGTTGCTCTATAGTTTAATCACTGATTTGGGCCTTCAGCTCTCAGGCCTCTCTTCTGTGGAATGTGTTTGTGTACCACTCTGCATTTAATTGTTAGTTATTAGTAATCTCTGACTCTCTTCCACAGTGTGTCGTTTGTCCGGTGTACCTTGTGGCAGGTGTCCTCCCCTCCCTCAGTCTAGTTCTGCAGGAGATTTCTTCCTGTTAAAAGGGAGTTCTTCCTCCCCACTATCTCTTGCTCACAAGGACTTGTCAGTGTATTATAGTAGGTTATTTTCCTTACGCTATTAACCAACTTGAGGTGACTATTGTTGTGATTTGACACTATATAAATAAAGCTGAATTGAATTGAATCCATTGGCTCGAGGGATTGTTGGATGAATGGTGAAAATAATTTCTTATGCACCTATTTTGCTTCATTTTTTTATATTTGAAGTGAATATTTGTTCAAAAAATAATATTAAATATAAACAATAAAGCTACGAGATAACTGGTCAGATAACAGAAGAGGGGTAAAAAGCACCATATGAAATGGAGCAGCTCAAAATTGTACTGAAGTAATGTAATAGAGGTATACAGTTTCCTTAATTAGATGAGATCCATTTGTATGATCAAAGTGCAGTTCTGTTTAGATTGTGTGTCCGACTCATAGGGTTATTTACCTTGAGAGCCCCACTGCACGCTGCCTATTTAATGACTGAAAATGTCGCACTCCTAATTAAAAGTACACCTGTGGCTCCATGCACCCGATGGGATACGCTCTCCATCTCCATACTCTAATTTGCCAGGGCATTGCCCAGTTTGTCTGAGTGCCAGCCAACAAAGGGTTTAATTTGCACTTGTGTGTGTGTGTGTTTCAGGCTAGATGAGACAGCCTAACCCTTACTCACGAGGAGACTAGTAGTTCTTCAAAATTGTTTTGGATGTTTGATGTTATGATTCGTCCTCTGTTGGTCCTGGTAAGGGAATTACTGTCTCAAGTCTTTAATGTCAAGGATTTAGAGACGTGATGATTACAGCTTTGTACCTCAGTGCTCCTCATTTAACATGATGAGCCCATTTTTAATCAGTTTGATGGTTTGGATTCAGCAGTTCAACTACTACTTCGGACTGCAAATGTTGAAAGTCACCCTTTTTATGGACAGTTGTTTAGAGTTACATAAGACTGACACCGGTTGCATCGTATGCCTGCCAGCAGTGGTTTAGCTTATCTTACATTTGCCTACATGCTGGAGGCAGTTGAGTAGCTAGCCTAGCTCTCTACAAGAAATGCAACTTTTCAATTATTGCTTTAACTTTTTAAAAACATAATAAATAAAACAAAATACAATCCACTATTAAGTGAATGTTAGAGGTAGAGGTGTGTGCACATTTTGGAAGAAGCCATTATGCTAAAGATAAACAGCTGGTGCAGTTTCATATACCAGCAGCCAAACATGAGAGTGGTATTGATCTTTTCTACTGTTGAGAGAAAACGTAAGAACAGATTTCTCATACTATCAAACTATTTGGTCAAAAGCATGATCAGCATTCAGAATGGAGGCTTTCTGTTACTTAGCCTCATAACATATTGAATTACAATTGCCAAATCAGGGCCCAAGTGTCTGACCGGCTTAAGTGAGTGTGTTTTATAGAATTCACTGTTCATATTACATACATGTCTAAACGCTGATGCTCATAATGAAGTCTTCTCACAGCTACTGAATTATGCAGAGGCATTTCCTATAAAAAAAAATCACATCAGCTTTGACTTGATAGAATGCAAATTTGTGCATTTCCCTTAGGCATTTGGAAGAAAGTAATTAAGCAAAGGACCCTTTGTCTTCAGAATGCTTTTTGAGTCATTTCATCGCAGGATAAGAGGACTATCTGTCAAGAGAAAAGCTTTCATGTACCATTGAGTGTGTTGACTTTTTCTAATCTATTGTTCTCCTAGACATTTTCCTCAAAAGTTTTCCGGTGCAACCGGGAGAGCTGAAGGACAAACTGTTCATCATTAATGAGAAAGATGGAGGCCTGTCTGATGAGCACATCACCTCTCTGAGGAGGTATGACTTGGTGCCAAAAAAATGCTGATTTGTATTCACTCCTTATAGTGTCACAACTGAAGCTGAGAGGTGAACATCTTTTTGTGCCCAAGTCCGTGGGCGGTTGATGTGTGTTTTCATTGGCAGAGGTAAAGCCTTTGGAAACTAGATGCTAAACAAATCATCAGCAGGGATGCGGGTCCATGTTACTGCCAGGACAATGTGAAACAGGGGAAACCGCTGCCAATTCATGTGAGGAAGACACACGGCAGCATTCGCTGTGTTTTAATACTAAAGAGCAGATGCCAGAACCTTTTACTTGAGCAGCTCACTAATAAAAGTTTTATCTCGGGTTATTTGCAGAGATGGAAACTATTGACATGCCCTTAGGAATAAAACACAGCAAGTGGGTAAAATGCTTCCTGATTCTTACCTGCAGTTTACTTAGTGACTCTGTGTGCTGACCTCCTGGAAGGCAAAACCGATCTAATGTACTGCCGGGACGGTTTTATATATTCTGCGAAAACATAATATATATTTTAATGCACGGCGGCGGCGTCCTGAGGAATACAGTCTTGAAAGAACCACTCCCAACAGGTGCTGCAATATTGATGACCTGTGCTACTCCGGTGGCACATAGGCTGACTCGTGAGAAAGCGAACGTCTGTGGTTTGAGGTCAGAACTCACAGGAATGACAGAAGTAGGAAGCCCGGTTTAAGACGAGAGAGAGGTTCAAATTCAGTGCAAGCGAATAAATGGCTCTTCCCATCAGCTGCTTCATAGAAGCTGACGAGGACCATCAGCGTTACTCGGCTTTTAATCACTCGCCTTTCCCCAGGCTACTAGAAATCAGTCTAATGGCATCGCTTCATGGGGACAAGTAAAGAAGCATGTGATGACATACCTGAACAAAGGTCAAAAGGGAGAAGTACAAATGACGAAAACAGAAAACATAACATAAAATTTTAAAGTCAGTCTAAAGGTCTAAATGTACATATCGTTTTCTGATGCATAAACAAGGACTGATATCAGACATAGCTCTAAATTTCACACACTGGCTATATTAACAATACCTCTATCAAAAAACCCCAAAAGACTGTAAATATGTACAGCTGACTCAGTTGTTAAACAGTAGAAATTACATTCATAGCTCCACATACAGCATACTGTTTGAGGATGGGGGCTTTTTCCCCTTAGCAATAAAATATTCACTGTGGCACAGAAAAAGATATCAGTTCTGGAATGAAAATTTCTGCTTTTGATTGTTGCCGAAGTTTTCTTCATTTTTAATTTTAAGATTCGATTTTCATTTCTCCATGTTTCATTATTTTTTTGTTAATTTTTAATAACAAAACTATAAACTCTGTTATTTGTTTGATGAACTGTCACCACTCTCACCTAATGTATGCACTGGGAACTATATATGCATTAGGTGGACATATTGTAGCTCCACGTATGGACAGTATAAGGGTGTATTATGTGGCAGCACCATATCAATTACCTCTGTTCAGTTTATATATAATTTCTGCTTGCTGTCGGCGGCCAGAAAAGTCAATTTCTCAACATTTATTGACCTTGGAAAATGAACAAATTACTAAATAGATTGACTAAATCTTCATTAATTACACTTGCCTGTCAGATTTAGCCACACAGCTTATCTTTTATCTGCAGTCCCGGAACACACTATGACTAAAAGACACAAGGCACATAAAAGCAAACAAATCAAACATCATTTTGTACAGGAATGTACGTGATATGAATGTAGGTTAGAAAAATGTGTAAATTGATTAAGAAAGAAAGAAAGAAAGAAAGAAAGAAAGAAAGAAAGAAGACTAAATGTCCTAGAGGATGACACACACATACAGGCAAATATGAAAAAAAAATGAGAATGAACACAGACATCTCACATGACATATGGCATATAAGCCCAGAGGCAAAAAATAAATAAAAAAGAAATCAGACATCACATTGGCACTGTTGTTTTTCTAGCAGCAGCAGCAGATTTCTACAGGATGTTGCAGTAAGTCTCCCAAATCAGTTGGAACTTATTTCCCAACCACGTAGGAAAGAAAAGACTGATTGGCAAATTCACATAAAATTGAAGGACCCAGACTATTACAGGCCCTCTGAACGGGCTCCATATTTATCCACTAGATGAATATTAATAACTAAATAAGCATCAAGTTTTAAGAATATATTTAGGTATTACTGATTACAAATTAAACTCAAATGACTCAGCCAATCTGAGGTATCAGGACTATGTGAGTGTGGCTTGATTAGACTGGACTGATAGAGAGCAGACAAGTGATTGATTAAAGCTCAAAAGAGTATGAAATCACCTTTTCAGAACTAAGACTCAGAGGACAAAGGGGCAGAAATAGCAGGACAACGATCTACTCATCTTTGTCAAGAAATGGTTCATTGTGAAGCAATCTGATTATAATCTGATTATATTTTCAGGTATTTTAACAGGTGTGTAGTATCTGCATGTAAAAAGAACGGCAAACATTTTCTTCTTATTTATTTATTGTTTTATGTTTCAGGTATGTCCCCACCGTGGAAGATGTGGAAATGTACAAATCCTACAAAGGATCTGTAGCTGAACTGCATATTGTGGACCAGTACATGATGGAGGTACAATTTTCAGTTCCATGTATCACCTTTATATGCAATTAAAAATTAGGTATACAAGCTCCTCCTATAGATCAGTATTTTTTTTTAAACATCTGACAATAGTAGCATAAAACAATAGTAATGGTTAAAATAAGCTGCAGGCTTAAAATATCAGTGTTCAGTACGATAAACTTCAAACTTGGAGCTGAACAATACACACTCTGCACTTTAAATTGTACTAATCCCACCACTAAATTCATTACATAACTAGTTTTTTTTTTTGACATCATGCATTGACACTAAGCGTGACTTTGCAGTTGCACTGAATGCAGTCTTATTTTATAAGTTGCACTTAAAATTTAATGAGAAACATGGGCTTGTGCTTCATTGACGGCCTTCTTGATTCTCGGTGGCAGGGAGACTGCAGTCATCAAACTGCTTTCGAGGCACAGCCTGTTTCATTGCTTTGTAGAAATCCTCACAAACACACACACACACACACAATCGCACATGTGGATCATTTCTTTCTCTGTTTTCTGCTCTAGTGCTGCAACGTTTCAACCACACATTTCTGTTTTTCTTTGGTTAAATGGCTAAAACTGAATTTCCACTTACAGGGAATGGAAATGGATGAGAAACAACTGCATGAAAAACAGGAATACAGTTGAAAATGAAATATAGTTTATTACACTTTTTTCAAGTTTGCTCTTCATTGAACTAATTATAATTTATTACTTTAAGAATTGGGAACCAATAATTGGTGATTTAGCAACAAGATAATTAGCAGCACGATGGTTAGCACTGTTGCCTCACAGCAAGAAGGTCCTGAGTTCAGTTCCACCATCAGGCGAGTTTGCATATTCTCCTCTCCTGTTTGGGTACTCCGGCTTCCTTCCTGTCTCTTAGACCTGTGACAGACTGGCAACCCGTCCTCTCCCTCTAAGACAGCTGGGATAGACTCCAGCCCACTCACGACCCTGACAAGGATAATTGTCAAAAAGGATGGATATTCCAATTGATGGACAAATGAGACATAAATAGATTTCCCTCACATTTGTTATCGCAAGGGTGTTTCTCTCATCTCAGCTTTACTTTTAACATTTTTATTTATTAGTCCTCGTACATGCTAATACTAATAGATCACCAAATAGCCAACATGTCAATTAACTAATACCTTGTGCTTTACTTCCTAGGCGCACTAGCACCTTGTTTTGTTACCATCCTGACCACATCAGTACCAACTTCCAAATCTATTGCTGAAAATACTGTAGTGTTTTTCTGTGCATGGAATACCTCCAATACCTCTAAGTAGGGAATGTTTTTGCACATGCACAAACCTGCTGTGGAGGACACTGAAATGGAGCATTAAAGTTGCCGTTGGGAATGTCATTTCTCACCTTAATGTGAACCTCCATGCTGGGAGTCATGCTCTTGGTACTCTGTACCTCAGCTGTGGTCTTGTCAACCATGACGGGCAGCATCTGATGACTTTGTCCTGTGTTGGAATACCAGCCATGCTACAGTTACAAAAAGGACTGGTTATGCTGTTATTTTTTTTTTTTTAAACTTATTGCAGTTTGTCTTTTCGCTGCCCAAAGAAATGCAAAGAAAAACATGACTTTTATTTGACCCAATGTGGGATAGTCTAAAGCACTGATTTAGAGAATGATACAGGAGGTTGTTGGCTATCCCAGCTGACAGTAACCAGTTCATCGCAGAGCAAATTAGACAGAGAGAAAACCATTCACACGATTTTAAAATCACAGCAAAACCAGTGAATGTCTTTGTAGGGCGCCCAAACGGGAGGAAGAACGTGCAGATTGTAAACAAAAAAAGGGCAGCAGGATGAAGACCAGAACATTCCTGCATAACATAACAGTCCTGACCACTGCACTAATTCTACTCTACTAAAATTACAACTGCAAGAATTTAAAAGCAAATTTCAGATCTCACAATTAAAGCAGCATCTAATGCATGCTCGTTTAGCACTTTGCTGAGGAGAACTTGTTGAGTCACCTGCCTTCTCAGTCACACACCATGGCTGTCATGGCAGGCATCATCTGGTTATCCCTTTCCAGCAAGGTTGGCAGTGATATGGTGGCTCTAGGTTGCAGCAGGGTTAGCAGATGAACAGCCAGTGCAGCCCACACTGCCACACAGGAATATTTGACAGTGTTTTTTAAAAAAAATGGGATTTCTTATGTAAGCCTGGGTTGAGTGGCAACACCTTCCAAGCCTCATGTACTTTTGAATGCTCTGAAGACTCAAACCTGCAGCAGAATGCAGACAGGCTGAACTCTACTTAATAAACAGCAAATTCAGTTCTATTTATTGTTGTCAACTAAAAAGGTATTTAAACTACTACTAAAATACCATTAACTAATGTTCTACAGGTTTTATTCATTCCAGACATCCGCCACATAAAATCCATCCATTGATCCATCTAGTCTCTTATGCTTATCCAATTCAGAGTCATGGGGAAGCTGGAGCCTATCCCAGCTGTCTGAGAGTGAGACACAGAGTACACTCTGGATACGCCAAAAGACTGTGGCAGGGTTAACACAGAGAAAGGCTAATATTCGCTCTTGCATCGACACCTTTAGCCAATTCAGAATCACCAGTGAACCTAACCTAAGGCCAGAGTAGACCAGCGGTCCCCAACCTTTTTTGTGCCACGGACAGGTTTAATATCAGACAATTATTTCATGGACCGGCCTATAAGGTGTTGCGGAGAAATACAATAAAATAAAATGATACGACCAAGACAAAAACTGTGGTATTTTGTAAATATAATAATAAATGCAAATTTACTGTTTAATTGTGTAACTTTATTAGCAGCATCCTCCTGAAATGCACCAACAACATTGGGAGTAACATCCTCCTCTCTGACCCTAAATGCTCTCTGGTTGCTATGGTAACCTGTAAATATATTTCAAAATAAGACACACAACTACAAAACAATTATAAACTACATGAAAATATATAATTCAACATAACCCTAAATTATAAATGAGAGCCCTGTGCTTGTTTCTCTGCAACGTGGATGTACTGGGGCACAATGACACCCGAAACATTGTTCAGAGTCAGATAATAAATAAAATGGAAATAATCTAAGTTATTTATTTTTTTTATGTGCGTCCTGGTACTAAAAAAAAGAAAGAAAATGTATTCATAACATATGGGAAAAGACCCAGGGAAACCGAGTTAATGGTAAAAATCCTGAAAACCATACATTTCGCACACCACCCTCAACTATCGCGGCCCGGTACCAAACGACCGGAAGCGGTCCGTGGCCCAGGGGTTGGGAACTGCTGCCCTAGAGGACTCACCCAGACACGAAAGAACATGCAAACTCCACACCGAAAGGCTCCAGCACCTTCTTTCTGTGAGGCAAACCAATCTAAACTACCGTGCCACAATTTGAACGTGCTTTCTATGCGAAGCATTAAGACAGTCAGTATTTATGCTTTTGCACCACACCTTGTACACACTTTACAACATGTGTGGTCTTCTGGTGCTTTATTGCATTTGGAAACTGAACATTATGTTGCAGCCTTCAAGCAAGTGTTTAATTATTCTCTGTTTACGGAGTATCAATAAAACTACTTATTGGATACAGCTGGAAGCAACAGTTTGGGAACCCCTGAGCTAATTTGCTCAATTTGTTGATTTCTGAAGTGAAAAGAAATTCAAGCCCTGCAGTAAGCAGACATTAAAATGGAATATTATTTGCACTGCTGTTACTTTATCTGTGAAACTTCAAAAGATCAGTAATTTTGGTGCATACAACAGCCACCTTTTGAATCCAGTCCTTCTGTAGTGAATTAGGAATTCCTCTTACCTTTCTTGAATCGCTCATGATGGCTTAACAGTATGTAGGATTTCGAAGTATGTAGTGTCTTGAGCGACTGCAGGACATTTGCATTCAGAATGCACTGGTATTTAGTGAAATCCATTCTTTCTTTTATCCCTGCATTACTTTTTGTGCTACAGGCGGCTTGAAGCAGAATTTTCTACCCAGTGCTTTAAGCTGACATTTTTTCCCCATCAGAAACTGTTTAGTTTAATTTTTCTACAAACATAAAACATAACATTGGGGATTGTGCCCCCCCCCCCGTATAAAAACCCCAACCAACCCAATAAGTAACTAAATTCTAACGTCACTTTTTCCTCAGGCATTGACTTCTGTGATTAGTGTGTGAGTAAGATTTCCTACTGAAAGCTCTTTCATACACAAGCTGTTTGTTCCTCAGTGCTGCACTGTGAAAAGAGGGCATTAGCACTATTGTGTCAGCATGACTCTTCCACAGCTCCTTTGCAGTCATTGTTCCCAATCATGTATTGACCTCTGCCGTTTCCCTTAACTGACATTTCTTAATGGCGCTTTAAACAGCGGAAATAGGCAGCCGCAGAGATGATGTACTTTTGTACGGTAACCCAGAAGTTGGTATCACCTGGATAAAATAATAAATGAGATTTAAAAAAAAAGAAAAAAAAAGACGAAGAATAAATGATCTCTTGTGTTAATGACAAAATAAAAAGTTCTGTGGGCAAAACAGCTTTTGGATAAACTTTACAAAATGTAAATATGGTACTTTTGGATGCGTCCTTTTTTATTAAGTTGTTGCCACAGAGGATGGATCCGCATTTGTTTTCATGCCCTTCTTGATTCTATCCTCCCATTTATTCGGTTTCGGCACCGACGAAAGAAGTAGGCGAGCTTATGAAGCTGACCTTGTTTCTCTTTTCAGTCTCAAACCCAAGATGTGTTAACCACTACATCATTAAAACACTAATATTAGGGGTATAAAAAAAAACTACACTGCGGGCACATGACTTCTGCATCACCACTCCTAAGCTTCTGTTTTGGATATGATGCCTAGAAACTTGTGCAGTTTCATTTAGCAAAGCTGCTTTTTTTTTGGCACACCCAACATCTGGTAGGACCACAGAGCTGAGAAGCACAACATCTTCTATTTCTTTCACAATCCTTCCCTCTTGTGTAGGATTCGGTTACTTTAGACCTTCTGTCCACTGTTTAGATATACCCACAGTTGCAAAGTTTGAAGCAAACTTTACGAAACTCTGAATTGTCATCCTACTAAGTAAACTGAGGCCAGTAACAATATAAGAGACAGACGGGGAACCTAAAATCTATGGAGAATTTGGAAACAGCTAAGATGGTGGTAGAAAAATAGTAATACTGAAATAGAAATACTGCCTTTTAAAATCTTATTTTAGGGCAAAGTCAGCAAAGCTTTGAAGTCTTTTTATATCAGATTTGGATTTGGTGACGACTTTTTTTTATATTTCTGAGCATTTAAATTAAAATTCATTTAAATATAGCTTCAAATAATTGTATAAGTGTGTCAAGATGCCTCACAATGGCTTCTTCCAGAACGTCTAATGAATTATTAAAGTTGTACTGTACAACCAAGAACAACCAGTCTCCTTTTAGTCCCTTTAAATACTGCAGTTAGACAGTAGAACGGTGCCTTGTCCACTCTCTTTTTATTGTAAATATAGTATAGGTGCACTGTATAATAAAGTGAATTAAAAGTCTGTTTACAGTATATAGCATACATTTTAAGTGCCCAGCAAACATTTCATTGCTGTAAACACAGCTTTACAGAGCAGCTTGCATAGCAGCAGAGTCTTGTCTTTGCTGTTGACAGTTGGAAATGGTCTGGTTATCTGCCTTACAGCTCTGAGTAATCACTTCCCTCTCAGGATGCTTGTGGACATAAGAGTGGCATCCTCGAAGCATATTTTCCATTGAGGTAAAATATATTAGGGATGAAGCGTAGGTATTTTTCTTAAAATAAATCAAATCCTACTCATGCTGTCTGTGTTGTCGTACTCTTGTCATACTCTTATATATAGCAGTGTGTCTCGCGCTACTCTGTATAGGAGGTTTTTATCTGGTGTATGTTTGAAAGCTGGCTAATTTCTCCAAAGCTAAAGCTAAAGCGTTCTGTCTCACAGTAGAAAAGTTGCAATGTTTTTGTTTTTATAATCAAATTTGGTGAAGATGAAAATTGCATCTTGTGTGTCATAGAAAATGTTATCAGCATACCTGAAAATCGGATTGCCTTCAGCAGTGACAAATATGCAAACACTGTTTTTTTAATTTAGCCCGGGGTGATGTCCTTTTAACAGTATTAGATTGACACAGAACCCCCGTAAGTGTTAACCTCGCATTTGAAATTTAAAACGAGACAGAAAGTGTGAAAAAATAACAAGCCCAATGCTTTCATGTGTGGAGGATGTGTCATCCTCCACAACAGGGGAAATTATTACATGGTATAGATTTCTAACACTAATCCTGATACCTATCCTTAACTGTCCGTCAGACCAGGTGCCCTTTGCCTTTTGGGAGATGGTACCTGAGCATCAGCGAGCCAGTCTGACAATGAAGAATGATTTATTAGAGGTTAGCACAGACACAAAGGTCGACTAGGCAGCTCAGCCAATCGTTTCAAAGTGTCAAGCCTTCAGTTTCTCGGTTAAATCAGCCTGTCGACAGGCCTGCAGCTCTCTGCTTTTGCCTGCGGTAATCTCGAGTCTGAGAACAAGCCTCAGCCATCCGATGACTGTATCTCCCTGCAGCATCTCCCAGCAGCTCTGCTTTTTAGATAATTCTGAATAATCACATGGAAATAGGCTGTGTGATGATGTGATAATTGCACTCTCTTCTGTATATCCACAGCTCATTACCCTCACATCTTTTCTCTGCTACAGATGTGCAACATCCCCTACCTGAGCACACAACTCGACCTGTTGTTGACTCTGAGAGAGCTTCCGATCAGCATGAACGACCTGCAGCCCGTGAGTTCACTTGATCACCAGCAGAGTCAAATCAAAGGTTGAATTAGATGTTGAGCTGTTTTTAAAGTCTGCCCCATTTTTCTACAGGCTGAAAAAGGGTAAAACCACAAGACTGCACAGCACATAATCAAACACCTCCATGCAAATTTATTCTCTAATGCAAATGCTAATGCCCAGATACATCGTAGCTTTAGATATAAATGAAAAGAACATCTGTGCACAAAATAATGTTAATACATGAAAGCTTTTCCCCCATCTTCGGTTTGACTTTTCGGTTTTATCTGGCGGTTGAAGTAGTTGCTATTCTATTTGCCGGAATGTTAAGAGTCTTGAAAACACAAAAGCATGAGAAGCACTTTAAGACACTTCTCTTCATTTGACGGAGAAGAAAAGATGGCTCTTAATCAAATCAAGTTTAATTTTTCTGCAGGTGGTGTAAAACCACCAAAGTTTTTTTTTTTTTTTTTTTTAAATCCTTATCAAAAAATCCAATGAAAACTCACTTTGGAGTTATCACAAAGGAAGAGATGTGGAAAGATTTATGACTTTTTCTTCTTTCTGCAAACTTCCACACCGACTTCAAAGCCAGGCACTCTTAAATTAATACAGGTAAAGTAAAATGAACCCCCCCCACACACACACAAAGTTCCAACTCAAATATATATGTATCTATTTTAATTTGAGTATCCTCTTAACCCTTATACGAACACCTGAAATGCTTTTGGCTTGTGTGGTACGAGTATCCAGAGATGCCTGTTCATCATTAGTCAGACTGATCGTTAACACTCTTATTGTTGTTTATTGGCACTGGGGACTTCAGGGTGTAAAGATATTGCAGGCAGATAAGAATGCCCCCCAGTTCCTCAGCCATTTTTTTTATGCGATTCTCTCAAGCTTCTGTTTCTTTCAGCATCAGTGCTTCAACCCTAATCTCTTGTCTGCTCACTGTCTGAGAATGAAGAGAAACAATGGATAAAAATGATGGCACTGTAATCCATTGACTGTGACAGTAATTTTTCTTTGTCTAACACACAGAGACAAACATATTGTGTGCCAGCAAGATGACTCGACGAGAAAGATTAGCAATTTCATTAAGTTTCAATTTACTCTTGGCTTTTTGCTACTGATATTGTTTTCTTTCCTCTGTGTTAGATTTATTAAAAAGGTCATTCAATCAAAACCTTTGGTATTTGCGTACAGGTACACTGTGACAAAAATTAAGGTGCACTTCAGATTTAGGTCTTTCATAGTACAGTGTGTTGAAACATTAGGGTCCTCAAAGTGGAAACACAGTTGCAAATCCTTGGATTCTCCAACACGACAGGCTTCTTAAGGCACCAACGTTAAGAAGGATTTACCTGCCACCTGATAGACAGGACTTGAGGAGAGAAAATGGCAAAGTCACCACTGTGGGAATGCTTCTCACCTGCGATGTGCTTGTTGGTGTTTCACTGCAAGGATGACAGCTTTTACTCTGCATTGTGGACCTAGCTTTTTCTTTAAACATTTGCCGTGCTCTGTGTGCAGCCATTTCAAATATGCATATAAGAAATGCAAAGTCACAGAGCTGGAGCCAGTGATGCAGTAGACAGGGAGGCATCACCTGAAGCTCTGATGTACAGAATAATAAAACCAAATCTAGTATTTTCAGTAGATATATAAAAGTATTCTAAAACAAGACGCAATAAAACCTTCTGTAATTTGACAGAAAGCCTGGCGGGAGCAAAGAAACACGAATATAAAAAAAGTCTTGCAGATTTCTTTTAAATGCACAAAACATCAATACGAATATGAAACATTAGCAACTTTGGCTTTGAAGAAATGTACAAATGTACACCAGACTGGATTTCAAGGGAACTTATTATTCTAATTTTAACTCCATATTTTTATTGTTGACTTTTACTAGAGTATCTTTAAATGACTGACAACTAAAAATCCTTTTCATCTTATACTAAAGCTCTTCAGACTACTCTAGTTCGTCCCCCTTTAAGGCTACTGTCCCTTTAAGCCACGTTTCTTCAGTAGGTGGGTGGGGCTTCTGTGCTCGAAATAGCCATATTTGGCATAACCCTGTTTTTGACAACACATATCTCCTGAAGCATCGGTTCAAAGGGATTAGTTGTAAATACATTGATTCAATTATATGAAACTTTGGCCATGTGTAACGTGGGCATTCACCATTGTAACAGTAAATAAAAAAGCATGGAAAAGCATAATAAGTCAACTTTTCTCCTCAAAAAAAATAAATTAAATAAATTAAATGCAGGGGAAAGCTAGGCTCTGGTTTTCTCTTTGAGTTCAGGTTGGGCTAATTGTCTTCTCTTTGTAACTGCAGTTTTCAATTACCAGTGGGTGTTCTTAGCCTCCTTGCTTTTGGAGGCAGCAATGAGCCTATTATAGCTTGCAGCATCCAAATGAAATAAAGAACATATATTAGAAAACGTGTCTGGACAAGCCGCACACAGTTAGGTCTATAAAGTTTTGGACATTTACATAGTTTCTGCAGTTTTCTTCTGTGCACCACTACAGTGGATTTAAATCAAACAATCAAGTTAAAGCACTGCATTAACTGTGTAGGAATTAAAGCCATTTTTATACAAAGTCTAACATTTTAAGTCTTTCAAAACCTCAGCTTCATATTGTTAAATGGTGATTATGAGACATTGTTTTTCAGGTATTTTACAGAGTAACATTAAAGTAATGTAACAAGAAAACTGCATTACTTTTAAGAAAAGTGTTCAGGTAATATTTGTAATAATTACTTTTTTGAGCAGCAACTCCAACAGTGATCACAACAAAGACAGGAAATACCCCAACAAGCATGCACAAGCATTTGACCCACAGCATGTAATTAGTGTGTAAAGTCTTTATTGCTCGTTAGCAATGGTGGTGACTCGCAAAATGGAACCAGTGAGAAGTGACAATTCATAAGGGAACTGATAAGGAATCAAATTGATAAGTAATATTTAATTGTTACAACACAGAGTATTTCAAGAGACACTGCTTTTGGTAATGTCCATGGGTTTTAGACTTCAGGCAGTGATTAACTGCAAAGGATTTAATCCCCAAAATTTTAAAAATATATATTTAAAATTACTTTAATTTGTCCAATTATCTTTGAGCCACTAAAAATAGGAGACTATGAATAAAAACGGTTGCGATTCCTGAACAGTTAATGCAATATTTTTGTTAAACTTCTTACTGTAAATTAAAGTTGAACGTCTGCACTTTGCACATCACATCTTTATTGCTTGATTTAAAATCCCTCGTGGTAATGTAAAGAGTTCAAAAAGTGTAAATGTGTAGCAACCTATGAGGGTACTGTTAATGGGAGATTTATGCTGTAGTAATTTCATTTTCAAACTGTATTTCATGGTTTTACAAGTAAAAACTTTTTAAGGATGAGAAGTTGTTGATTTGGTAGATGCACTTGAAGTTAACTTCCTCACCTCCAATAGATAACGGCACACAGCTGCTTCCCTTAGCTTTCAATGGGAAGCATCCACCTCCCACACAATGAAGGAGACAGTTTGCAACGTGGCTAGCCTCCACTCACACTGCCGTTTTCTGCATTATCTGATCACAAATCGCAGAGAAAGAAGAAAATAATACACGAGAAAACAATCATTTTTTTCTTTAAAAAAGGAAACAACTCTTATGTCAACTTTCATGAAAACTGTCAGTGATATCATGGCTATGTTTAAAAAATAATATTTTTTCTTGCTTTAATGTAATTAGAAAATTAAAAATTACTGCTCAAAAAAAAATTAAAGTAACACATTGGAAAAAAAATCAAATCTCATTGGAAAAAAAATACCATATTGGATTTCTGCAGTGATATGAACTGGGTAATGTGTTAGAAAAGGATGGGCAGGCTTATCTGTTTTGCTGAAATTTCTTTGCAGCAACTCACAATCACATTCAGTATATTGTATGGCCCTCACGCATGTCTGACAACATTGGGACATACTTCTAATGAGACGATGGATGATGTCCTGGGACATCTCCTCTTGGACCTTGACCAGGGCATCCCTCCGATCAGAAACCTGGCGGTGTCAGAGCACCAGAAGTCTTCTGTTGGATTTAGGTCAGGAGAGTTGGGGGCCAGCCAGTGGTAGCAATTCCTTCATCCTCCAGAAACTGCCTGCATATTCACCCCATATAAGGTAAATATTGTTGTGCCCCAAGAGAAACCCAGGACTTTGGGTTATTTAGCCTGTAGAGGTCTGTGTGTCCCTCGGTGGATTAGCCTTCCCAGACCATCACCGACCCACCACCAAACCAGACATTCTCCACGGCTTCTCCTGACCCTTTCATGTCTGTCACAGGGGGCCGGATGTGGACCTGTCAATTCTGAAACTCTATGGCAAAAGTCAACTGGCCTCCACAGACCCAGGCAGTGAGCACATGGCTCATTAGAAGACGCTGGACCCCTGAAGTCTGTTTCTGATTGTTTGGTCAGAGACATTCACAACAGCGGCCTTCTGGAGGTTATTTTGTAGGGCTCTGGCAGTGCTCATCCTGTTCCTCCTTGCACAAAGGTGCAGATACTGGTCCTTCTGATGGGTTAAGGGCCTTCTGCAACCCTTTTCCAACTCCTTAATGTTCTTGAGACTGTGCTAGGAGATACAGCAAAGCTTCTGCCATTCGAAGAGATTGATGTACTATCCTGGAGGAGCTGGGATACCTGTGCAACCTCTGTAGGGTCCAAGAATCATCTCATGCTACCAGTAGTGACACTGACACTAACCAAATGCAAAACTAGTGAAAAAAAGAAAAAAAATGAAGAGAGAAAAAATGGCAGTGGCCTCCACCTGTAAACCATTTCTGTTTTGGTCTGGTCTGCATGCCATGGAGCTACAGTAGTTTTCCATGTTACAGATGGTCCTGGTTTATATAACTCGTTCTGTATCTGGATATCTGCTTTCTGTGTTCTTTTCTCTTGTAACTGAGGTTGTCCCACTGGTAGATTTTGGGAAGTTATTCTTAAAACAGGAGCATATGGTGGGGGTGTTGTTGGCTGGCATGGGCGTATTTGGAAAAGCTAACTCTTTGTCAAGGACTATGATTCCCAAAGCATCAGCTCCTTTTTCCCTCTAATACATCACTGGCAAAACCTAAAATCCCACTTTAATTTTTTCTCAATATGAATACTATCCATATTCAAGGGGATCTGTTTAGAGATGGTTAGACACAGAAATTGTGTGATATTCTAGGGGGACATTTGTATTTGACACAATTGCATACCAAATAATAATCTTGCCAAACAACCGGGTCCTGATTATTCATTTTATGAGGTCAAATGAGGTGTAGTGAGATGGCTGTTTATGTTTAGAATATAAAATCGTAAAGCCTGGAGTTATTTTTGTCGACTCTTTGTCAGTACAGAGAGCTAAACAAGCTTCGGCCTTATTCCACTTTGCATTATTGTTGTGTGGCAAAATGAATGTGAGAGCCTGTATATGGGTGGATTTCAGAACAAATGACTTTGCTCTGTGCCCTTGTGTTTGTCTTCCAGCTGATTAACCAGAAGATCAGAATGTGCATGCAGCTGTACAACTGCAGGTCATTTGTTTCCGTGCTGGAGTACCTCCTCGCCATTGGCAATTACCTCAATGAGAATGCCGGGAAGGAAAAGGCCAAGGGATTCCGCCTCTCCTCCTTAACTAAAGTACGAGTCCACCACTGTTGCCTGACCTTTGATTGAGTTGCAGCACAGGGCTAATAAGACTACTCATTGACATACACAGCAGGGCTTCTGTGCATCTTTCAGTTTTTCTCTCAGACGCTCCAGATTACTCAGGTCTTTGAACATATTCACTCTAACAGTTGTGCGATTGTGTTGATGAATGGCTTCGCAGGAGGAAAGTTTGCACAAACTCTTGCCTTTAGTGGCTCAGTGTCTTAGAAATGAAAAGAAGTGGAGCAGGATGAAAAGGCTTGAAAAATGTAGAGAATTAAATGAGAATATCCAAACTACAATTTACTGGATATCACGTGTATCTGGTAAATAGATAGCAGGAGCTGGTCAGCTCAGGCCTCAGTCACACGGGCCTGAACCGTCACTGTCCGGTGACGATCCCATAACTGCTGATCATGAGGGGAAAGGTGTATTCCTTGACTGCTTGGTAAGGGGTTGCTGAAGATTGTTTGGAGTTCATAGTGTTAAATTAATGGCAAAGAGGCTACTGAATCAAAAATATCCTAATGAATGGTTTAGTCACTAGAAGACACCAGCAGTTGGCACTGAAGACGCTGACTTGTATGCAAGCACTTGCAAACTACTTGCCAGCCAGCTGGGGAAAACTTTCCCTAGCAACCAAAGATTGCTGGGGCGTTGCTGACCAGTCTCCAGACCTGTGTGACCGAGGCCTCACCAAATGTTAGAACCAGCCTTACTAGCTTTGCCCAAACCTGCCCCCAAAAGGCGAATGGTAAGCATATTTTGTTTTAAGCTTGTTTATCACTTTTCATTTTTAGCGGCCCACTTCAATGGGATCACAGGGAATACATTTGCGAACCATCCTTTTAAGCGCTAGCATAGGCTAATTATTGACACTGTCCTCAAAAAGAATTACATTGTTTATAAAAACTAAGGTGACAACAACCAAAATGCAGCACTCAAAGCCTTAAAGCAGTACTTTCCAAGCTAGCATGTGCCATGTTGGTTGCTGTATCCTACTGTATATGCACTGTCTGTGGCTTTAAACTATAAACAGACGGATTAGCGAAAGGCTTTTCATATAACACAGAGAAAGACAACAAATAAGTTCGTTTTCCAAAATGATTTCTCTAAGGTTGATTAAACTGATGAATGCACAGCTTTTGTCTAGGGTTTGCAACACTGTTTTTTTTTTTTTTTTATTTAGTTTGAATCCCTCTTTTGTGTTTATGTGTCTCTACTGGGAATGTTTAAGGGGCAGTGCTCTTGGCACAGAAGTAAAACGTCCTCTGCTCCATTTAATGAAGCCGAGGCCTTGTGTTGCCTCAGAGGTGTTTCCAGGTCTAATTGAGAAAAGTAAACTGTTGCTGTTTCAGACAGACTCACTTCAAATTAATGGCTGACTGCCTTCAAGAAAAATGCATCGAGGTTATCTCAGATCTTTTTTTGGTTCTTTTTTTCTTTTGCTTGTGAGCATCAATACTTTGTGCATGTCTTGTATACGCAATCCTCAGAGGCTGGCCTTGGCCTTAAATTGGTAAACAGCATAACCTAAATAGAAAAAAAAAACAACAACTGTGAGCTGCTTTCACAGGATAAGAGAAGTCGCTCTTGAATTTCAATTATGCGGCACCATCAAATGTAGCATAGCTTAAATACGAGAGTCGTAATTATATTTCATACCAACAGCACAATTTCAAAGTAGTCACAGATAGCTAGTAAGCCTCATTCATACTACTACTAATAAACTCCATTCAAAATAATTTACATAAACAAAAGTGACAAGCTGCTGAAACAGGTATTTTGCACAAGTTTGACTTACAGTGGAGATGTGCCTGGAGAAAAAAAGTAAAACTACAGTTTAGCAATGAAAATACAAAGACCTGCAATTGGATGTATAAACACAAGCACAGCTTTTCCACATTTTTCATCCTAGATGGCACTTTTAGAGAATTAGACAAAGTTTAACTTATCATGAACTTGTATTTTTTTTTCTCTTTACACATACAGTCTGCCACTGTAACCACATTGTAACCAACTGTAACCAGCTGTGTTCCAAATTTTATTAGGGCCTGCAATTTTAATTTGAATGTCGGTGCTATAAATAGCTGTGCTTGATTGTCACATGCAAGAAATGCTGCTCTGGTGTTGCCAGTGTGTTATTGTTGCTCTTAACTTATAAAGCTGTCTAGTCTTATTTCCATTCAGGGAAGTAGAACTATAACTTCCAAACATATTTCCTTGCTTCATTTTCACATTTGGCGCAAATGCTTTGTTTGCTTTACAGCATTCTAAAAATCAGTGTTTTTTAATGCGATAGATGACGTAAGTTAGTGTCTACGTATATCCATGGTTAAAGTGTAAAATAGGCTTGTCTGCATGTTTGCTATTATTGAATTTGCATGGCTTTATAAATCAGACGAAAGTATTGTAATATACATGTTTCTGCCTTTGTGCAAAGTTTTATCCCTGAATCGACACAGTGTTTTATGCATTTGGCCCTAGGCCTTTTGGAATAATGTGATCTGGACAGACAAATAAAATATAGGATTGCAGACATGCTTTGGGCAGAATAAACACCGGTTTTCAGAGAAATATCACATCAAGTGTGAGTGATGGTGGTGGAAACATTACGTATTGGGGTTGTTTCACTGGGCAGTTATTGATACAACCCTGCATCATCTCAAAGGGTACCTGAGGATAATGTGAGGCCATCTGTCCAAGAGTCTCAAAGTGGAGCTTTTAACAAGAATTTAAAAGATCAAAAACACACTAATAAATCCACCTAGGAATGGTTCAAAAAGAAGAAACTCAGGGTTGTGTAATTGCTTGGAAAAAAAAAAAAAACCCAAAACAAAAAACCAAAAAAAAGAA
>VUQR01036970.1:81467-94072 GCA_015108515.1 Hemichromis elongatus
TTAAAAGAGGGTGCTGCCTGAGTAAAGCGCACAAGAGGCAGCACACGGGACACCCATTCACCAGCTCTGAATCCACTTAACTAATATCTGTGCTGTTCTCACATCAGCACATGCAGAAATCACACAGGCTTTGCACCGGGGAACTGGCAGCTTAAAGACCCATCTGTCCATGTAGGATATTTGCACTGACACATGCACCACATTTGGCCAGTGTCTAAAGGTTCAGAGCTGTAGTGCGTTTGTGGAAATGGCTTAAATATGGGGCAAAAAGTTTTTTTTGTTTTTTTTTTGTGGGACAATAAAGAACACATCACTAATGCTGAGATGTAGTAAAATAAAGACCATTATGCAGTTTACAATTTTGGCCTTTAGGACTTGAAGAACAGGTTTTTATTTGACTGTCATTTTCTCAGCAAATCTCGTTCTTAAGGAAAGTCCTCGTACATTCGTCTGTTTCATTCTTTTTCTATCCCACTAACTGTCAAAACTTTTTACATTTAGTGGACAGAACTGGAGCTATTTCAGCTCCGGTTCTCTCTAATCTAATCTTTGGGTTTAAAAGGGGATGGATCCATTTACCAGCACATCTTCATCTCGAGACACTTTTCTTTAAAAAGTCGCCTGGATTTTGACCCTGTAAGTCACATTCTTCCGCTATGCAAAAGTCATAATCTACTCTGGCAAAAAAAGGGAAAAAGAAATCTCTGTAAATTGCCTCCTGCACTTACCAAAGTATTTTCCCAGATTTTATTTTGCTGCATTTCTTATTTGTGGTAGTTTCCGTCACATTCCACTGAAATCTGCATAACATGTTGCCTTATTGAGACTTAATGTTGACAGCGACAGGATGTGTCAGGATGTGACTTGACCCATAATTGCAGCATACTTTCTTCACAGCCAGTGAATAGAAAACAGACTTTTGTGTCTCGCCGTGTGCCGGTGTGCAGTCGCACATAAAGTGGGACACCTGGACACCCTAAATGTGTCTCTTTAAAGCCAGCCTCTTACGCTTTTCCTAATTATCTGTCATTTATGCACACATATGTATATGCACTGTTACAATGGTAGAGCCAGTTCTCGACTGGGCTGTGACAACAGAAGTCTTACTCGTCTGCTCTTCAAATTAAGGGGCAACACTGAGGATTATCACAACACAAAGATTATTTTTAACTCTGACTCATGCAAAGCTACTGTAGTAAGGCCCACGAATAAAGACAAATCTAATTGTAAATGTACGTATATGGCACTGATTAATCATTATACTAAAAGAAAACAAAACGAAAAAATCCAGGTAACAGATATTTAGTTTTCTCCTTTTATAACCAGAATATTTCTAATTACGTTGATGTGAAGATTGTTAACCTTACCAGGAGGTACTTGTGCTTTTCCTTATACCCTAGATGGCGATTGAGAAATATGACGCGGATCTTTCGGCCCTGACGAAGACATGCGAGGAGATGAAGAAACTCTACTCTGACATACTGGTAATCCTTGAATTATTATTTCAATATCTCAGCGTCAAAGACAGATGGTCCCCTGTCCCAGTAATGTCTAGATGGCCCTCTTCAATTATTTGTCATCTCATCTCCCCCCATGCTACACTGGGAGAGTACATTATTTCAAGAAGTCCACAAGGTTACTTCTTTTGCACTGCGTGTCCTTGAGGGCATCCACAAGCGTACGTAATGCATGTGATATATGCCTCATACCAATGATCTTAGCGTCGTTTTAAACGCACCACAGCTGATTTGCTGTTTTGGAGTGTTATACCTCCTTCATTGGATAATTTCTTGAGGATTAGTGAACATTGGTTTCCTGCAGCCAGAAAGTGTGAAAGACAAGTTCATCCCGACCCTTAATGTGCAATGTCACGTTGATTTAGAATGCTCTACAAATGGATGAAAAACGAGGAGATGTTGGAGCACCCCTGGTGGGATTCTCATGTTGTTTTTTTTAAGTCATTTTTTTTTAGCCCTTACCATAAATTAAACATAGTTTTCGAGGTTCATACTGCTTTATGACTCTTTGTATTTTGATAACATCTCAGTTATACGTATATCTGAATGTACAAAAAATCCCTTCATAGGTGAACTTTTGATGATTTAAGAGCTCTTTAGTGTGGACTGGACTCTGGAAACGGTGATGTTCTTTAATGAGAAATGCACCTGCCTTAAAAGCTCTGGTCGCACCGTGAGATCGCCCATAAAGCAAACACCTCTGTCACACATATCATCAGATTTAGTGGAAGCACTGGTCCCTGTGTATTCTTTCATCACATTGTCCATAAAAGAGAACATTTTCTTTGCTCACTAGCCTGGTTAAATTAGGTTTTCAGAGCTCAAGCCCACTTTTGACATCTTAACAGGGGCTATGCCTTTTTTTAAGGAGTCACCCACCAAAAACAATCAATACAAAAGCAGCGCCTATTTTCTCACCTTTCTCATATCTCTATGGACAATCCATCATCATAGAGTCCACTTACCCTTCCTGCTGTATTTGGGAGCTGAGATATGACGGCATGAGCTGTGAGCTTTAGGCCTGGTAGGAAATTTTGTTATACTAGAGCCACAATTAGATTCCTGTGCACTCAAAATATTTGCTCACAAGTGAACAAAAGTACCGTTCAGCATTTCTCTAACTCCTTTAAAAGTAAAAAAACAAAACAAAACATCTGCATCTATTTCTTTGTGTTTGGTGTAGATTTGATGAGAGACTGAATCAGAGGGTTATTTAGTGTGTTTAACATGTAATGTTTTTAAAAGCACAAGAGCGGTTTAGTATAGAAGACCAATACCACGTTCATGTTGTTGTATAGTAAATATGAAGCAACAGACAGCAATTTGTTGATGTAGCTTAGCACAAATACTGGAGACAAACAACTCGCCTGGCTGAAGTTGTTGAGTCTGGCTGAGTTTGTCTGGCACACGCTCTTTGAAACTCCAGCCTGGCAGATTTTGTTTCTCCCTAATTTTTCTTCCGAGTCCTCACATTTGTCAGACAGCAGTTATGCTGTGATCTCTGACGCAGTGCATGAACAGGCTGGACAGTGAAAGCAGCACCTCTGTTGTGCAGGTTTTGAAGATACTTACAGCATAAAACACCGAGCCAATCCAATATTTGTATCGTCAGATGATGGGGAAAAAAGTAGGCGGATCTATACATTTCGAATTTTATATTTATATTGTATTGTGTGAACAGTTAGCAGCAGTGGATCAGCTGCTAGAAGGAGAGAGAGCAAATCATTTGCAGTGGTCTGACTGCAAACAATGGTCAAGTGAGTAGGCAAATATTGAAAAGCACTGGGCTTTGCAAATTGGCTTCTCTCTGTCTTTCATTATATTACATCAGCGTTAACACCTGGCAGGAACGTTTTTTTGTAATTACTGTAAAAAGTTGCTGTCAACTTGATTAATATCGTTTCATGTCTTTGGTATGCACCGCTCTGTGTGTGTGTGTGTGAGAAGATGCAAATACTAGCACACTGCTATATAACACCAAAGCGCAAGTGAAGACCCTGCAGGGCAGCAGTTAGCTTAACATTACAAGGAAGTCTTTTAAAACCCAATACAAATGCCACAATTGCTCTTTTTGAGTACCCTTTTAAAAAATCTCAATAGAAAATTCAAGATCGTAGTAATTTCCATGGTGGCCTTCGACTCTAGTAAGAAAATATAATTTTTTAAATATAATATTCAAGTAGACTTGACTTGTTTCTAAATATGTATACTTAAAGATAAGTTACCTTTTGGAGCCTGAGATTACTCAGACGCTTCTATGTGTTCGGTTCAGTTCAGGGTTGTAGTAGTGGTAGGTCGGTTGTAGATCATCAGCTACATCTTCTTGTCCAAATCTCACCCATGGCTACAAGAAGCTGGCTATCCAAGACGGCTCAACGTGTAGGTCATTTACCTTTTTGAAGGTCTGTGGCCTAAAATAGTAGTTTCCTGAACAGGAAGTGATGAGAAAATAGTTAAAAAATTTAATTTCTATCTAATTTGTATCAAATTAACAACTCCGGGTGGACAGAGTGGGAATAGGGGAGTAGCACGAATACATTAAATGTTTTTTTTTTGTTTCATTTTATTTGATCAAGTTTGGAAACCATTGTTTTTTTTTAAGTTAAGGGTGCTGCTGCTTTGCCTCAATGTTGTCATCACAATGAGGAATTCAGCTTTTGAATTTAACAATGGGACAGAACGAGCCAATATCCACAGTCCAGGTCAGTAAAACCTGTAAAATGTTGCTTTTGGTTGTGCTTATGTGGGGGAAAAAAACAGTTTTAATCAAGCCAGCTGCTGCACGAGACATGGATGACTGAAAAATCAATCTCTTGTGTGTTTCAGCCTCAGCCTTCACCTGTTGATGCTCACACCAGCCGCGGTTGATTTGCTCTCACAGCCTCTAGTTTGTAAAGGCTCTGGTCACGACCACTTAATCAATGTGATAAAGGTTCAATGGATTTTTCCAGTTAATGTAATCCCACAATGAAGCTTAGAAACCAATGAGCCAGTTTTCCCTTCAAATATCACCTTCCACAGAGGCGTGCTGCTTCCTGTCAGAGAGGTTAGCGTCTAATTTGGGCAGGTAAGCAGGTCAGGGGAAGGTAAGACTCCATGTGGTGGATATGCTTTCAGACGAGCAGACAATATAGCTGGATCAAAAGTGCAAAAAGTTGACTAAACTTCTGGAGAATGCAAAATGCATATTATGCGTTTCTAATTTATACATAAGCTCATGTAGATATGGAGAAACACCTCTTACATACTGATGTAACCCCAGCTGCAGCTTTTCATTTAATGTGCAGATATTAGAATCATATCAGTATCATCTAAACCTCAGCAAGAAAGCAAATAAGCATATTTTTCTAAATGAGGAACGTTTTAAATGAACATCCTCGAACAATAAATCCTAATTTACCTCAATATTATCCTAATCCAATATTATACCTTATTCTTAACATAAATCACTCTTCCACTATTATTAAAAATGTTCTGGTGGTGAATCGGCGCTGGCCTTTTTAAAGTTTAACTAGCTGACCTTTAACTGCATTGTCCCCTTCAGGCAGGGAGTTATATTTTAATCATCAGGCAGTGCTACTTAAATGTAGCATCATCCCTAAATTTTTGATCAAAGTTTGGAACTATGATGTTAAGAATAAGCCACATCTGTCTACCCACTGATCCGTCTATCCACCTGTTTATCCGTCCGTCTCTCCAATTTAGGGTGAGAGGCGGGAATACAACCTCAATAGCTTGCCAGTTTATTACAGACAAATAAACCCTTCCTCGTGTGGTGTAGTTTACCCTGGCCTGTCAAAATGACATGTCATAGTATGGGCACCACAAGATCTTGCATAGCAACTTATGGTATCAGGAACAAAGATGTTATCAGTGATCTGCAAAAAATATGGCATTTGGAAAAAGATCTTCCACATGAACGCAAGGCTTCCCAGCAGAACACTCCCAGAGTGTCACACTGCCTCCGCTGATGTGCCCTCTTACCTTAGGTGCTGTCTCTGGTGGACAGGGATCAGCATAGGAGCTTCAATCAGCCTGTGGCATTGGAAGCCCATACAGAGCGGGCTGTGGTGCGTTGTGTGTTGTGACATCTTTCAATCATAGGCAGGAACAGCGTTTTGTGGTGCTGGACCAGCCTTTTTTTTTTTTTTTAGCTCTCTTGTCCTTTATTAGAGCCCATTAGAACCTAATATTTCACATATGTAGGCAGTCGGATGGGTGAACAAAACTAGCAAGGGGCAGGAATAAGATCAATTCATGGAAAAAAGAACCGACAACAACCTACAGAGAACAGGGGGACTTGTACTAGTACTAAGCACTAAAGCACTAAGATTTTCTGATAAGTGACAAGAGGAAGTAGTGGATGAACTGGATAACTGACCTGGACGCAGGTGTACCAAAAAAACTGAGCAAAAGACAGATGTGAAACTGACAGGAAGATAAAGAGACCAAGAAACACAAAAAGCAAAAAATCTAAGACATACTTTCTCTTGCTAGAGTCACTTAGATGATTATGCATACCCATTTCTTCTTTTTCCAGCTTTAATAACTGACTGATCGCTTTCTATATAATATATATATGCAAATGCCAACTTGTGACAGGTGCTATTGTAACAGGATCATTAATGTTACGCACCACCTCTCAGTGGTTTTAAATGGCGGTGCTTTTCATATACCTTACATTTGAAATGCTTTTTTTGTTGAACCATTCTCAGACTAGTCTTGTAGTCTTCTTTAAATACAAGCCCACAAACCAATCAAGCATCGTTTTTTCTTATAAAAGAAAAAAAAACGTCATTTGAGGATTAACGCAGGACAATCTGTAGACACTTGCCCCACTTGTGTCCCATCCATGCTGGATCATTTTACTGAGTACTAAGACTGTGCCTCTGAAACTTCCTGAAAGTACAATAAACCCCTTCAGGAGCGCTGGGAAAAAATGATTAAGACTGACTGGGCTGTGGTGTAGTGCAAGGGAGCAGCAGGTTGGGGAAAAGGTGTCATATTTAGTCACATCTTGTCACGGGGGCGGAAGGAAGGAATTCATAACGATGCCCTGAAATAGCCAACATGCAAATGTATTAAACATAGAAGCAGCTCATAAAATTTGGGGGCAGTTGATTTGCGGATGTCCCCCAGACACTGGAAGCATGTTTTTTAAAAACCACTTCGAGTGCTAAATAAAAGGAGACGTTTTATATAACACGCTATAAAACATGCACTCCAATTTTTTTTTCTAATACATAAAAGCAAAAATAAAAACATGCAGACTAGAAGCTATCAGCTGTACCAGTCTCTTTTCATACAATGCACATCTTTAATGCACCATGTCAGTGAGACATGATATGAGAAAATCGATTCCACCTCAGCTTGTGCAGATAAAAAGTTTTAATATTGCTTCTTCGAGCACAGCTCAGACCTACAGGTTAAACATTATCCGAGACCCGCCTGTCAGGTGTGTAATGAACATTTCGGCGTATAGTTTTATAACTTTATGTGTATTAATAAAATCAACAGCAGGCATACTTTAGGTATGTTTATATTTTTATATAAGGATAGTTTAAGCGTTAAGTTAGTAACTGTGATATGGTATACAGTTTACAGCCCTTGTATTATAATGCCTCTCATTTGTTGATTCATATTAATGATTATCAACCTTTATTCGGGGTTAGAATAAATACTAAACTGGAAGAGTTATTATCACTATTATCAACTCTTATTAACTGATGTTTTCAATTTTTAATACCTTCCACCACTGACACTGGCATATTCAGAATACCAATTATGGATCTTGCTGAAGGAGTTCAGAGTAATCACAGATCTTATACACGCAGACACAAAACCAACAGTCAATAATCTTTCTTAACCTCAATCCTTTAATTGAAAACATTTAGTCATAGGCGTATGTAGGTTATGTGTATTAGTAAATTAATTTCATTGGGCCAAGCAGGCGTTTGTGAAAATACTCCTAAATGTTCAACACGCACAAAAGACAAGGAAGCTAATCGGCTAAAACGCTGCTGAGCGGATTAAACTTGCACACTTTACCAAGTAAAAGAAAGCCTTTTGCTCCAGTTATACATAATTTTGAGCATCCCTGGCAGACAGTGAGAAATGTGAGGATAAAAGTATGCAAATAGACTAATCTGCACATCTGAGTGTAATATTTCATGGTGAGAACAGCGTTAACCATTAGCTAACGTCTTCCTTTTTGCTGCTGGGGACTTTGGTGAATCATACACCTGTGTAACTGTTTCTACAAAGTAAAAACAGACAGTAATACAAATGCATTGACTGCCAGCTGTTACGCTTTAAGTGTTTGGAAGAGCAAGGTGTTACAGGGCCAGCGTAGCTTGTATTCTGGGTACATTGTACATTTTTACATGATTTTTAAAACAATTCCAGGAGAAATGTCCGCCTTTCTTTTTATTCTGAAACAGCAGCCAGTACAAATACACTTTGTCTTTAAATATAGATCTTTAGATATATTTTCCATGGGATTATTCTTATTTTCGTCAGAGGTCCTCCTTCATGAAGCTCTCAACTAATTTGAGCAGCAACAAGGTTTCTGCTGGGAACCTTAATTCCCCATCTACATAAATACAAACATGAACATTACATTTTTACATTATCATTAAATCTATAGTACCAACAAAATAGCAGATACTATAACCAACTAAAGATGAGATGCTACAGGGAGCTACAAAAGACAAGGGCTGGCATTAGTGCATTAGCAGAGTTAAAGTCATTAGTGTCAGCTCTAATGTACATGTTGTACATCTGGGTGAATATTAATGACTGAGTCGGCTGATAGCCACACAGCTGTGAATAAGTGTGAAGCATAAAATGATGCCAATCACATTATGAACGCGTGAGCTAGCAAACCGTGGCAAATTGTACGATATTCCAACTGCAGTAAATAAGCGATAACAACGGCAAGCTCGCTTTTTATTAGGCTGACTGCCATCTTTACATGCAGAGATATGCAGCTTTGCTTCAGCAGCTTGAAATGGGATATTTTGGTTTATTTATTTAGTTTTTTTTGTTTTTTTTTTGCTGACATGAGGTACAGCAATAGAGTCAACAGCCAGGCTAGGTCTCAGATACACAGGCTTAGTGGAGTGGTCAGTGACCTGGTTACACATGGTGGCACACAGTCACAGGAAAGTGCTGAACCAAAGACTGGTAGTATTTGCCTTTAAAGTAAAAGACAAGGTTTCAAAAGATGCAGCTTTTACTCTGAAGACTTAGATTCTTGTCACAGTTTCAATACTGCTGTGCGAAAAGTTTTTGTCTTCCACGCAAATGTCAGGAAACTGTTTCTATTGATACCCGATTGCCACAATCACAGGAGGGGTTTCTGTGTAGCATCATATGCCTCATTGCCACCAATCTTACCTATTGATTGCAAAGGGCCAAGTGTTCAGGGAACACGCACTTTTTCCTTGCGACCAGTGGTTGCCAGGGGATCGCTGGCCGGTCTCTAAGACTGCATGACTGGGGCCTTAGTCATTTCTGACAGCCTAGCACAAAAACTGAAAACAGGGAAAGACTCGATCATTAGAAAAGGTGAGAAACCCGCCTTCTGGCGCAGCGTGTCTAATGCTTAATAATTTGTAATGTCTTTACAAGAGTAAGATGTAAAGGAACAAATTGAATTAGGATGACGCCCAACTGTGCTGAAGGCTGTTTCATATTATTACCGAGCACATCCTGTGTGTGTTCAAGTCAGCTGTTTGGTGTGGATTATAAGACTCATACTACATAATATTTGCTTGTAAGTAAGCTTATGATTAATTTCATTAGAATAAGCATCTAATGAAATTACACATTTGTAAAAGGAAAGAGAAACAGCATATGGCTTTAGTCTGAACTTTAACCTGCACAGTCAACAGCATGCGGTCAGCAAATTAGTACATTTAACCACTGTGACCCTTTGTACAAAACTTTGGCTTCAGAATTACTAACATTAGTACGCCAGTGACCCTTTTAACCACCTATGTCTACGTATTAATTTGGCGGTACATGTCTGCATCATTGTATAAGGGCTCTCAAGGATTGGGATGCATGCTGAGGCAGTATATGAGGTAATTAAATCAAAAGACTATTGTTAAGAAGAACATGCGCGGGCCAGGCATCACTTCACAAATGAAAGCGATTGCACTTGTTAATTTTTTTTACAATTTTTTACAAGCCCGGCAGTGATGGAAAATGTAACCGCTGCCCCCATTATTTTCATTTTATTTATTTACTTTTAATTCTGTAAACCTCTTTTTTCTTTTTCTTTTTTGCATAGGTGAAATTTGGAGAACCGGCGGATCAAGACTCTCAGGAGCTCCTTGGCTTGCTTTGTCAGTTTGTGCATGACTTCAAAAGGGCACATGCTGAAGCTGTATGAGTTATAGAGTTACTGCACAGAGTACGTACATTAGTGAGGGCTGAGACTGCAGCGTTGCTTACTAAATGAAACTGATCCATCTTTGTTGTGACAATTATAAAAGTTTGAGGTACAGAACTATATGACGCAGTGTAACTTAATTATTTTTTCAAACTGGTGGTTTGATGTTTTTTTCTTTTTTGCATATATACGTTTCCTGAGTTGTACAGATATTTTATTAGATATTGGACAATGCATTCATTGTAGCAAATCCTGTCCCTGGACAGCCTGACAGCCTGACTATGTCCAGGAAATCAATTTTGTAAATACAAACTGATTTATGTCACATTGTATCATATCATAAATTGGTTTGATTTGTGTTTATTGACATTTATTTTGAGACAAATCAGTAATGAAGGATGTAAAACCTGTCGGTTGTAGCCGACACCCAGACGCTGAAGTGTGCAGTGAAAACTCACTGCTCTCTTTGCTGGCAGAACTACGAACACCCGAACCCCCAAATAAAAAAAAAACTCCTCAGAGGCCAACTGAGATGGGCATTCTTTGGACGTGTGATTATTTTGAACACTCAGTTGTTCTTCAGTCAGGGACATTGCCTGTCTCGGTTCTCTGTTAGAAACTCCAAGGCTGGCTGTGATTCACATCTGCAGTGTGAAAAAAAACAAAAAAACCCCTCAAAAAACATGACCAGCAACATACATTTCCCTTTCGAACAGCAGAAAGGTCTTCTTACTGCCAGTTGGAACTGATTGATGTGCCTTTGTTTGACATTTTAATCAGTTAACAGAAAAAAAAACCCAAAAACACTGTTTATACCCATAACTGTGAACGGCAGTGGGATAATGAAGAAGACCCCTCGCTGAGATGGAAAAGTTGCATATTTTTTCGTTCTAAAAGGAGAAACCAATTATTTTAATTAAAACTGTATCTGTAGAAACCGGTGATTCATTAGCAGGAAACATACAAAACAGCTTCATAAAATATTTAATTCATACAGCTTTTTTCATGCAGAATTGTAACTGGCTTTTGTCTTTTTGCGCTGCTAACGTAATGCTTTTTGTATTGCATTTGAAATTGAAAAGCGATAAGTCTCAGAACATTTAGGATATATAAAAATAAATCAATACTAAAAGTTATTTCATATTACGTGGCCTTCTGTTTTGTTGCTCTGAATTCATTTTAGTTCTAAAAACTAAAAGATAAATATAATAACTATGAGGTTTTTCTACCCTTGTTATTGCCTCGTGTTTCTGCAGCTTTAATTCATTTAACACACGTTTAACCTGAGTTTGGGATCTGGGATTGGACACTTTCCCCCACTATTGTTCCCTTCAGCCATGTGACATCTAAATACAGTAATGTGCAAAACTCTTGAGCCACTTATGTTTTCTTTATATTATACTTCCAAGGAGACAGATTTTCTGTACAGGTTTTCTGAAGGTCTTTGGACAGTTTTCTTTGGACAGTGGCTGCTTTTTCACTCATTTTTGTGCATTCCTTTAATCTGACCATTTTCAGAGAAATCCTTTTTTTTGTTTCTTGACCCACTTAACACTGATCTATGAATCATTCGAGCATAAAAAAGACACCCAACTCAAAGGATGAACGAGTGTCTACAAATAAAAGACAACTTAGCAAAGAACTCATTCAAACACACTGTTTCTTCCCATTTCTTTACTTGAATCATATTTCCACGTGGTGTACCTCATGTGTTTAAAAAAAATCCTGGACAAGTGAAGGACAAAAGTAGTGTCGGACCTTAAAGAAACCTTTAAGAAACTTGAAAAAATCTGACAATCCATCTACTGTTTAACGTGGCCTCATTAGAAACTGTGTCCGTGGAAAGGTGGCTTTCAAGATTCAAGATTCAAGAAGCCATTTTTAAAAAAGGGAAACAGGGAGAGAAGGCTGAGGGAAGTGCCACAGTAGCTTCATTTTTTCAGCATAACAATGACCTTAAACTAGGGCTGTCAGCGTTAGCTGGACGGCGCTAACGCGTTAATCGAGCTTCCTGCGCTAACTCGATTAACACGTTAGCGCCGTCCAGCCCCACACAAAGGCGATCTGCGGTAACTTGTTACCGGAGATTTGCCACATTAACGCCATTTTAACGTGATTAACGCTGACAGTCCTATCTTAAACAGAATACAGTGAAAACATACATTGACCTAAAAGCTTACGATGGCGCACTATCAGTCATGTGTTGACGTCCAAAGAGCCTGGACCTAATTTAATGAACGGGTGTGGCTTCGCGAATACAAGCGGCTGAAATGGGCTTCCTCCGAAGGGTGGCTGGCCTCTCCCCTAGAGATAGGGTGAGAAGTTCGGCCATTCGGGAGGGGCTCAGAGTAGAACCGCTGCTCCTCCACATCGAAAGGAGCCAGTTGAGGTGGTTCGGGCATCTGACCAGGATGCCCCCCGGGCGCCTCCTGGGTGAGGTTTTCCGAGCTTGTCCCACTGGGAGGAGACCCCTGGGCAGACCCAGGACACGCTGGAGAGATTATATCTCTTGGCTGGCCTGGGAACGCCTTGGAGTTCCCCCCGATAAGCTGGAGGAGGTGGCTAGGGAGAGGGAGGTCTGGGCTTCTCCGCTTAGGCTGCTGCCCCCGCGACCTGGCCTCGGATAAGCGGAAGAAAATGGATGGATGGATGGATGGAGTAGTAAATGGTGTTTTATTATCAGCATAGCA
>VUQR01036972.1:0-22905 GCA_015108515.1 Hemichromis elongatus
AGCATATATTGGCACAGATATCAATGAAGGACTACCGTATTAAACACTTTAACTAACTGCAGACAGATGGACAGGTGCTCTGCAGGGTAGATTGAGCGCCTGTAGGTGGTGTCTAGGCGGGCGATGCTTGGACCTATGCGAGACAGCGGCTCCTCAAACTGGGCGAGGGACAGACAGTGGTCCCGCTGAAAGCGGCCGTCATACAGACGCAGCTCCTGGAGCAAGTGGTGAAACTCACCAAACTGCTCACGCTTCTGGAGGACCTGATGGATCCGGATACGGCGAGGACGTCGTATACGGCGAGGACGTCGTTTACGCCGCTGCTCTGCTCTCCACAGTAAATACAGAAGGGAGACTCTCTCTTGAAACGCTAGCTCGACAGCTGCCATCCTGCTACATACCGTCTGGTACTACTTCCTCCCACATTCCGCGCGGTAAAATTGCATATTTTGCCACGCGGTATGTTCGTGTTGGACACGCGAATGTACAAGCGATGAGCTAGGGGTTTTTGCCGCTTCTACCGCGTTCGGTGTGAATGCACCGTAACACTGTCCTTGGACCACTTCAAACACCCACAGCACCTTTAAACGCAATGTAACAGAAATAACCATTCCAAATAAATGTTTACATTATATTCACCTCAAACAACACTTTCAAGAAAAACTTTAAAAAGGGATCAAAGCATTTAAAATATCCGTATGTAAAATCTGATGCTGCCGTGTGCTCCTCACCCAGATGAACAGCTTTGGGAAACTCCACATGGCCACTTCGTCCATATTTGTTAATGCAGCAAACTCTAAAACGGTAGTCTCCCTCACATGGTACACTGTCACCAGTGACCTCAGCTGAGGTGGCGGTCTCTGAGGTGAAACACTTCTGCCATTGCTGAGAACCCACTTCTTGCCTCTCTAGCACAAACACGGAGCGGGTGGAGGTCTGACTATTAGAAGCGGGATCCCACGTAAGCAGCGCACTGTTGGGCCTCTCTACATCCATTTTGAGTCCCACTGGACAGATAGGTGGGCAGTGTCGTGTGGCTGAAAGACAAAGAAGGATAAAAAAATGTAATGAGGGTGGATTGATGGGCTGATTGTCAGAAGGCATAAAATCCACTGAATCTAACCAAAGACTCTGAAAAACTCTTAAATCACAAATGACCCTGAAACTTATTTTAAAATCTCAAATACAACTTTCCAACCTTCTACAAGCCGAGGCTAAAAACCTTAACAAACATTTACACAAAGCGTTTCCTGAATTACCTTTGACCTTGAGGCGTGATGAAGTCTTGGATCGTCCTGCGACAAACGTCACAACTCCCGAGTCGTGATAGGCCACGTTGACAAAGACCAAAATGTGAGTTTTGCCAAAAGACTTGAGGATTGTTTGGTGTGTTTCATGTAGCGTCAACCCGTCTTTGAACCAGTGAACCTCCATGTCGTCGTTCTCCACCTCCACGCAGAAGGCTGCGTTCTCACCCTCCAGGACCTCTAGCTTTCGGGGAAGCTTACGAACAATAGTACCTGTAAGGATAAAAATTCCTTTACATACGTACTTAAATTTCTTAAGCAAATAGTTTTTTTTCGAATAAGCTTAAAAGCTGCATCAGGTAGTTTCCCCTGTTGACCACACGCTGTGCTAGCAGGTGATCAATCAGCTTAAAATCATGAAATGAATGCTTATCATTAAGTTAATGCAATAAAGCAAATGTGCATTGAGATTTTGCCTTCTCAAAATACTAGTCCTAGAAATACTGTCACATTTTTCCAGTTATGCAGTTATTTTACAATAATTTAATGCACCGTAGCCCATTTTCCATAGTGTACCTTTAACTGAGAGCTCAGCAATGCTCTTTGCTCCATCAGGCATCTCACAGAGGTAGACTCCATCGTCGTCTGTTCCAACATCGTGAATAGTGAGTCTTCGTTTGGTTCCTTTCTGCTCCATCCCATATTTACTGCTTGGCATCAGCCTCTGGTCTTCCAGGTACCAGGCAGCTGGGAGCGACTCATCCGGTACTTCACACTCAAGCACGGCAACGTCCCGCTCTTTCACCTCCACGTCTTTTAACGGGCGCCTGAACCGCACAGCGGGGCCTGAAGAATAGGGACAACATTATCTTTGATCCAAAGTGGATGAATCGTACATATCTAAATGGGTAAAGATTGATGGAGATACCACAAGAGAAGCTGTTTCGCAGTGCTAGCGTATATTTAGGAGACAGCTCAAATTCACTGCTTTGGCAGCAGGCCTAGAAAAATACTGCCATATAATAGTTTTTTAAGCAGCAATTAGCAGTGGCAGTGCTGCTCCATATTATCTGTATGTTGACGAATGATGACTGGTGTTGAGCCCTTTAACTAAATCGACTCTTATGGTAGAGGCAGCTCACAGATGCTGAATGAATAGCATATGAATAGGATAGCATTTTAACTATGCACGGCCCTCACAATAACATCTATCAGTACATTTATCAGTGTGGTTTAAGATGTGCCCTCCTTTATTGTAACTGGGCATCACATATTCATTTCAATTCCATTCAGTCCATTTTCAGTGACTAATGTTTTGAAAAGAGACACGTTTCATTTGTGTTATTCAAAAGGTTCCAAGACCATAATATCTAATGATTATTTAATCCACTTTAAGGGATAATAATTGGCACAATAAAGTGTTGTCTTGGTGGTTATTTTCAGAGGTTTTATAATAATGTTACAGTGTTAATCACTGCTGGTGGGTTTCTGTTAATTTTTTTAATCACTTTCTGTATTTACTTGTAGCATTCAAGAACACTAAATTTATTTGGGTTAAATGAAGCCACTGTAAAGGGACTAATGGTAGCCGTCAAAGACACAACTGCAATTTGTAATACTGTCCTGTATTATCCCACTATTATTGCCTCAGTTGTATATTGTTCAAGATTATGTCACATGTCATGATCTTCCGGTAAAAAGAACAGGTTGCCATACCTTTGACAGACAGGTGAACGGCACTTAGGGTGTTTCCCAGCGCATTTGATGCTGCGCACACATACAACCCTGTGTCCTGCACTTTACAGTACAGCACCTTCAGGGTGTAGTAGCCCTCTCTGTCCTCAAATATCAGATGACGTCTGTCGGGCTCTAGGGGAACTCCGTCTTTCTTCCAGATGATCTCAGGTTTCGGCTTCCCTGTTACAAAGCAGCGAAATTTGGCGTGTTTCCCCTCCGCTACTGCAAATTTCTTCACTTTGGACGCATCGACAGGTGGCTCCGCTGTGATTCTTGACAAACTGGGCCTCCCACCCCTGTGCTTTGGTGACCACTGGCTGTTAGTGTGACCGGTCGAGGATATTTTGCTGTCCCCTCGCTCTGGTACATGTTCGACGAGAAGGACGGCCCCAGCCAGGGCCTCACCATGGCAGTTCACGGCCTTGCAGGTGTAGACGCCCTTGTCTGGCATACGCGTCTGATATATCTTGAGCTGGAACCAGCCGCCGTCTTCATTCCTCATGCTGAAGTGAGAACTCTCAAAGATGTCGTTGAGTTTCTTCCCATCCTTTTCCCAAATCACCTCTGGCAGAGGGGTCCCCCAGATTTTACAGGAAAATGCGGCGTCTTCGCCCCGATCCACGCGCAGAGACAGGGGCTTGATGAGGAATCGCGGTCTGTCATCAGATGTTAGATCAACCTCTGCTTGTTTATTGCTTAGCCTGTTGTTCCACCCTCCATTCAGTTCCTCTCCGTTTGCCTTGCAGTGTTCACCATTTTGCACTGCAGTGTAGCCATTTAGGTGTCGCACAAATTCTCCATTTTCTTGCACATTTTGCCTTCCACCATTGACCACTAACTGTCTAGCATCCTCATCTTGTTGCTGGGCCTCTCCTTCCACTTTAAGTGAGGCTGCTGCATAGGTTTCTCCAATGCTATTTCTAGCCTTGCAGATGTACTGGCCAGCATCCTGCTGGGTCACTCTGGTAATGGTCAGTAAGTAAACCTTTCCCTCCTCTGAGATCTTGTAGCGTCCTTCGGACAGGATCTGGACATTTTTGCATTCCCAGATCACATCTGGGCGTGGATCTCCACCGATTTGGCACTTCAGTGTTGCATCTGCTCCACACTGGACCACTACAGGACGTGGATAGCCTAAAACACGAGGTGCGCCACCAAAAATATCCATGGTGATGTCACCCTTTGTTTGGGTCGAATGAAGAAGTTTCTTTTCAAAATAATCTTCTTATGTTTTGTGAAGAGCTAAAAGAGAAAGAAGATTATTAGTTTAGTAGATGATTAAAATCTGATATCAGTGCAGCTTTTGTGTTCAAACTCAATCTGACTCAAACTCTGAAAGCAGAACGAAGAGTGAACAGTTTTATAAAATATGATAACATTATTAATCTCTAGTTATTTAGTGTATCTTTGTCCTGTCTTTCTCCCCTCATCAATCATTTGTGATAGATGGCCGCCCCTCCCTGAGTCTGGTTCTGTTAAAAGGAAGTTTTTCCTTTCCACTGTCGCCACTGTCGTTCCACTGTTTCAAGGGGGATCTTCTGATTGTTGGGGCTTCTCTCTGTTATCGTAGGGTTTTTACCTTACAATATAAAGAGCTTTGAAGTGACTGTTGTTGTTACTTGGCCCTATTTAAGTAAAACTGAATTAAATTAAATGTTTACAATTTTCATAATACTCAATATAGTTCCCTAAGCTAAAGTAAATATGTTATTTAGCTGTAATTAGTGGTTTTGCAAGGCTGATATTGAGCAAACACTCCTGGTTGTCTCACAGCTGGTGCTGTAGCTCAGTGAAGAGTGTATTTATAAAGCAGTCTTTCCAAAAAAAGATGCCAGAGCCTCTGTGTCACATGAACACCAACACACCTGCAGTCACTAACTAGTCCTTTATAAACATGCATGTGTACAGAATCTATGTTGTTTGCACTCTTACTGTTAGCTTCTCTTTGTTAGCTCATTGTCGGCATGCTGTGTAGAATTTTTAAGTCTAGCAACAACCTTATACCATTCAGTATCTAAAGCAAGGGTGTGAAACATAAAGTCTGGGGCCAGAATTGGCCCAGCAAAGACTCCAATCCAGTCCACTTGATGGCTTTGGATACATGGTACATATTATAACTTATAACTGTATTTTCTAAGGATTTACAGCCTTTATGACTGATAAAAACCTGCCCCATCAACCTTCATTCTAAGCCAAAGTAATTTAGTAATAGATGAACACAATGTAAAATGAGTTTGACATCCCTCATTTAGAGCTTTAGCCTCATTTTGTAATGTAGCTGCCACTTGTCTCTTTTCATGGCTCATTGCTTTCCTGATGTTTTCACCACCTTTCTCTTTGCATTTTTTTTCTCTTATATTACACATTTTCTAATTGTGTTCATTAGTGTTCAGAGGATAGACTTACCGCTTTTAGAGATGCTGTCTTTAAAGCAATTGTCTCTCTTGTGATGCCTTAAAATGTTAATTTTAAAAGTACAAGCTGACATCAATCCACTCGGATGATCTTTGGTGCCTTCTTTAGTCTGTGAGCGGTCAAAAAGCACGTTTAGAGTCTTCAGGTCATGTTCCTTGTTTTCCTGGTTTGTCTTGTTTGGAGCGCCTGCTGGTCACTGAACACCAAAGCAACTGAGAAAAATGGTATCTTCCATTCACATTTGGTGGTCCAGAGTCATAGTAATATCTTAGTTGTGTCCCCTCAGTCTGGTGTTGGGTTGCAGGTGGCAAGGAGTAAAATGACCACAGTCTTTCAGCAGAGTGCCTGGTTTATGCGTCAGCTCTGATACTGGCATTGTCCAATAGCTAAAGAGTGTGGTGTGAGAGAGAGAGAGAGAGATGGAATTGGTGGGGGGCAGTAAATGCTTTCGCAGCTGCTGCCGCTGCAAGCCACCCCCTAAAAATACCAGCAGCTTCGGTGACACTGGGCCAGATAAAGTTAGGCTCTCCATTGACAGGCTATGGTTCACTAAAGATAGAAGAGGGCCGAGCTCTGCTATGGATCACTCAGCTTAAAAGATATCCTGAGTTAAACCTTTAGAAGAGAAAGGACGCCCTGCCTGCTGGAGCTCCTTGCCTCATGAGTCACGTTGACCCATAAATAGGGTCAAATTAGTGTCACACATTAGAAAATGGTTTATACTGAGGGATGATTAATCAACACATGGAAGTGAAACAAAGACTTTGGTGTCATGATAATTCAATTCAAGCTAAACAGATAAAATACTATGTCATGGTTTGTTAGGCATTCAGATACCTGAATATATCAATACACAATTATAACATCGTAACTACCATAATTTTTTCTATTTAAGCATTGTTAAGAACTCATATTAATACTCTCCACACCCTCAGGGACCCTCTCTTTTTGTGTGTATATGTTTTTCCTTAATGTTTGTATATTTTTTAATTTTAGCCCAGTGAAGCGCAGTAAGATGTGTTGGTGTGAACCTCTTAAGGTAGTCCTGAGAGTTGTGTAGCATGTCCAAATCACCAGGTTACTGACTTACATGTAAACATAAATATATACGACATTAATGATATGCAGCACTAGTCTCCGTCTCCGCCGGCGGCTCTGGTGAGCCCTGCCAGCACCTCCTCGTCTCCGCCGGCGGCTCTGGTGAGCCCTGCCAGCACCTCCTCGTCTCCGCCGGCGGCTCTGGTGAGCCCGGCCAGCACCTCCTCGTCTCTGCCGGTGACTCTGGTGAGCCCGGCCAGCACCTCCTCGTCTCCGCCTGTGGCTGCCACGCCACCGTCTGGTCCTGCCTCGTCTGGTCCTGCCTCGTCTAGTCCTGCGCCCACCAAGCGTCGACCTGCACGCCGGACGCCTGAGGGTCGCCGCTATGTTCCACCCACCCGGCCTCCGGACCGGCTCTGTAGCCGCTGGCTTCCACCCGGCCGGCCTCCGGACCGGTTCTGTAGCCGCTGGCTTCCACTTGGCCGGCCTCTGGACCTGCTCGGTTGCCTGTGCTGCTGCCACTCGTAACGTGATTGGCCCCCTGAACTATGGACTCATGTTTAACCCAGCTCCTCAGTTTGAGATTTGGGTCCCTGCTGCTGGAACTTTGATTTCTATGGACTGCTTCACTGGTCTCCAGCACTTTTGTTTTGAACTGTTTTTGTGTGTTTCTAGGCTCTGTTTTTTGGACTCATGCTCCTTGTGTTTTGTTTGGTTTCTGTTTCTTATGTGAATTAAGCACATATTAATAACTAAAAAAAATCTGTTTTCAGTGATATATGAGTTATATGTAGACTGACACTTTATGGTACAAGTCTGGACAGGTAGGTGATTCAGAAGATTATAAATTGTTAGAAAAACTTCATGAAATAACATACAACTGGAGTCAGATTTCAAACTACGTGATCAAAAACTAATCAGCCCTCCAGTTGCGTCAAAAAGATACACAGTACAGGTGAGCAGTACATGAACACCAAACCCATGCCGTCATCTTAGTATTTTTATTTCCCCCCTGCGAGCTCGGGTACTTGTTCACTTATCAATTGTCTCCTTCCGTGGCAGATTTGAATTTGGTGTTGACACATATTGCCTGCATTCTCAGACAACAGCTCTCTGCGCTATCTCTTCAAGTGGAGCGTTTCAGACAGCTGAAGCCACCGATACACACCGCAACCTATCGTCACCGATATTTGACCTTGAATACAGGTCACATAACTTCGACCCCTTTGTGACGGCGCTCAGTTAACACACCAGGAATACCATTTCAAGCACAGGCTTGCTCAAAAGTGTGTGATAAGAGAAATTCATATTTAGGCGGTTTTAAATGAAATAAGCGGTGTGATCTATCACTAAACCGATGAAATAATACCACAGTCATTTGGAGGACTCACACCACACTGCTCGCCCCTTTTAAGGCTACTTATACCTCTGACATTACAATCCATGTGGTCATCCCCGCAGCTGTTAGGTGTACCAGGAATTAAAAGCACAGTTCTGCTCTTTGTCCTGAGGTTGGGTTTCAATATCAAAAGCTAAAGAGGATTGACTGAGACCACGGGGTCTTTAACAATATGTCAGTCATCCTCATTTCAAACCAAGGAAACTATTTTTCTGTGCTGTGTTAAAGTTATGAAAATATTAATATAGAGAGAATGCTTAGATTTCAGAGGGTTAAAATCCTTTTGTGAAACTATGTTAAAATCCATACAAAGAAATACTTGAGTGTTTTTTAGTACTGTCCAGTAGATGTGCTAAGTTCTTATTTTTAGAGCATGAAATCAAGATAGAATGATCATTCGGGAAAAGTTTGGCCTTTTCTGGATAAAAGCGAGTTTCTGATCACCGCTGAACTGTTTGTCATTGCAGTCTTATTAAGATGGTGGAATTTACTGGGAATCTGCAAAAACATTATGATCCCAGGATGAACACTGCTGTAAAAGTAAAGAGTGAAGGTGTACTGGAAATGAAAGGGGTACTCAGCTGGCAGATGATATAGACACAACATCAACAACAACAGTCAGGTGATGACTCTTTTTTTGGCTCTTCCAGGCAACCAGGCCGCCTGCTGGGAAAAAAAAAAAATCTCTCAAATGTAAAATATGTAAAAGACAGTTGGAAAGCCCCCCCTCCCCAGTATAGAAAAAATATCTTTGTATATGTGGGGGAAAACTCCAAAAAAAGTTCCAAAGAAATCCATATTTTATTGCCCTATAATTTAATGAAAACCACTGACTCATTTTGAGTTTGATGGCAGTAACATGTCTCAAAAAGTTGGACAGCAAAAGGCTAAAAAAGCAAGTAGGACTAAAAAGAAACAGGTGGACAAACTTACTAGATTGCCTGAGATCAAGTCAGTAACATGACTTAGCGAGGCAGAGTTTCTTAAAAGTAAAGATGAGCAGAGGTTCACCAGTCTGTAAAAAACAGTGTCTGTTAATTGTGGAAGAATTTCAGATTAATGTTCCTCAATGTAAAATTGACTACAGTACATAATATTATCAAAAGATCTGGAGAAATCTCTGTGCGCACTTGTAGAAATCTGTCTGTGAGCACAGTTTGCTCTACCAAACTTTCAGTTCATATCATCACCATTACCACCATAGAGAAGAGTGCTTGTATGAATGGGTTTCAGTGGGTGAATGAGGCTTGTAGTATAAATCGCTTTGAGAGTAGAAAAGCGCTGTTTAGGAATTAGTCCATTTACCTGTGACCTTGGAGGTCATTCTTCCACTCTCTTTCAGAGAAATTAAGGTAGCTTTAGTGTGAATGCTAGTAACATTTCCTTTTTAGGAAAAGCTTTCTCAACAAACACTGCCACGCTGTCCCAAAGTCCCGATTCAAGTGACCTGAACACCGCGTGACTGGGCTGACTCATTACTAATTTTCAAGTCTTTGCTTCCACTGACCCTCTCAATTTTTAGGGGGGCCTTGAGCAATAGATCTCCAGGTTTCTGAAGTTCTTCTATGCACATTGTTTGCTTTTTTCTTTTTCTTTTTCTTTTTTTTCAGTCCAGTGCTCATACCTGACCATTTTCAGATGAATATTTTTGTTTTTCAAGACAGCTTACACTGACCTGTGAATCATTCAAGCATAAAAAGGCACCTCACTCAAATGATGAATCGGTGTTGTGTGATAACAGCTTAGTCATGGATTGGCCTCCCCGGAGCCCGGATCCAATATTGTTTAAGCAGTGTGGGATCATCTTGAAAGAGAACAGAACATGAGCTTTGGATGTCCTTGTAGAAGCCTGGAGAAATATTTCTAAAGATTACTAATAAAGAAATTACAGGAATGCTGTTGACCAGAGATCAGTCTGTGATGAAGAATAAAGATGGTCATACCAAATATTGACTTTTGAGCTTTTTACAGTTGTGAATTGCGTTATTTACTGTTATTAAATACTGAAAGTTTGCACACATTTCACTAAATCATTGCACCTAGTTCCCATTTTCTTGAAAGTGAAGCATGGCTCATGACCTTTGCACAGCCCTACGTAATCTAAGCCCCACAAGCCAGAAAACACATCTATTTGATTTTTGAGCAATTTATATTTGTAGCTTGACAAGATGCAGGTAGTCTAGAATCCAAAGAGGTCCAAAGCCACTAAGAGAATGGGCCAACGACCACAGTAGAACATCCAGTTATAAGCAGCCACATCCCAGCGAGGGGCAGAAGATTCTACAGGAAAGCAACAACCATATCCCACCGGAGCCAAGGTCCAGCAGTTACCAGAATTGGGCCCAGCCGTGCGCACACACACACGCTAGTGACACACAGAAAGACAAAGACATATGTGCACTCATTAACACCTCTGCGTAGGGATGGAACTAAAAGTTGATATACATGTAAGGCTGTCCACGCCAGAGTCGGCTCATCAGCAAATGCTTTTAGAAGAAAAGCTGAAATACTCTGTAAGCATAACATCGACATCAGTAGTGAATATATATCCTCTGACTGAAGATGAAGTAAGACGTCTCTGGTTCCTATGTCTTCTGGTAGAAAAGTTTTTTTTTCTTTTTTTCACAAATTCAACCAATGTGATTACTTTCACTTCTAATAAAAAAAAGACATAAATTTAGCAATCTGTCATAATATTAGGTTCGCTAGTAAATAACAGGGGTGCGGGCAAATGTTTGGACCTAGATGTGTTTTTTTTCCCCTGCCTGTATTGTCTTAATCATTTGTTGTTGTGGACAGTATTGTGAGAAAAATACATTTTAGACAAAACGAATACATAATACATTTAGTTGAAGACCGTTTGTTGTACTCAGCATGTTTTTGGCATCTTGCTAGCTTAGGATTTTTATACTTCTAGTTATGTAGATAAAAGATGTTTTTGCCAAGTAAACTAATGGGATTCATTGATAAAAATAACTTATTATAAATGTATATTCTGATATGAGCAACAGAAATTATATATTAATAATAATATTATCATCATTATTATAATTATCATTATTATTATTGTTATTATTATTATTGTTATTATCTTTGTCTTCTATATGATCTCATATCACTGGGCCATGCTGCTTACTTCCGATATCCAATTTTGAAATATAATTCCTGATATTCGTGAGGTTTGTTATTAGTAGTTATTGTTAAACATATAATTTGATGTAAAATCACAATAGTATGTCAGATTGAATGAATTAAAAAAACAGTATTCCTCTCAGAGGTGGCAGAAAACATTCGTGGCATTTAGTCATGTGACACCCTAACACCTACTAGCCACTAAATAAGACCTGTGAAATCCCTCCATCCCACATCATGGGTGCTGCTGCCTGCCACTGAAGGAGCTGCTCAGTGCTGTCAGAGTCTCCTGCATGTGGTGGGAGATGTTGTCCAACAGGGATGACAGCTTAGCCACCATTCTCCTGTCAATCACCACCTCCACTGGGTCCAGAGGGCATCCTAGAACAGAGCCAGCCCTCCGGATTAGCCTGTTCAGTCTCTTCCTGTCCCAAACAGAGATGCTGCCGCCACCACAGAGTCATAGAAAGTCCTTAGGAGTGGGCCCTTTACTCCAAAAGACCTGAGTCTCTGCAGCAGGCTCTGCCCTTTTTCAGTAGAGGGCTTCTGCAGTGTAGATAGTGAAGAGGAACGGAGCCAGAACCGTTCCCTGTGGGGCCCCTGTACTGCAGACGACCCTGTCCAACACACAGCCCTGAGTTCTCACATACTGTGGTCGGTCAGTGAGGTGGACAGTATCCATGATGTGGGGTCATGGTCCACTCCCGAGTTCTCCAGCTTGTCCTTCAGATCTGTGGGAAGAATGGTGTTAAAGGCACTGGAGAATTAAAAAAACATGATTCTCACAGTGCTCCCAGCGGTCTCCAGGTGAGTGAGGGAACGATGTAGGAGGTGAATGACGGCATCATCTGCTCCAATGCCATAGGCAAACTGAAGTGTGTCCAGTGATGAGCTCACCAGGGGCTGAAGCTGAGCCAGGACCAGCTACTCCAGAGTCTTTATCAGGTGGGGTATCAGGGCTACCGGCCTGTAGCTGTTGAGGTGCCTGGGATGTGGAGTCTTTGGCACTGGTACCACACAAGAGGTTTTCCAGAGCTGTGGGACTTTCCCCAGCCTCAAGCTCAGGTTGAAGATGTTCTCAATCACCCCACACAGTTCAACTGCACAGGACTTGACAACCCTTGAGGTGATGCCATCTTGACCCGCTGCCTTCCTGGCTCTGATCCTCCTCAGTTCCCTCCTAACCTGGATGGTTGCGAGAGACAGGCTGGAGCCATACAGTAAGTCGAATGTTTTATTGTCTCTGGTGGGGGCAGGTCACATACTGTAGCTGTAATTTTACTTACCCTGGATGACTAGAAATGTCATTACAAGACAAACTTACAAACACTTGAAGACACTTTTCAGTGTCACCCTCGCTGCAGGAGTGACAATAACTTAAGACTCCAGAATTCTTGCTGTGCATGTACAGTATGACCTAAGATGAATTACTTTAAGGACACTGAATGCTCCCTTGATGCTTGCAGTCAGTATTTTTGGCACCATGATAGGGGACAAAACTTTACTAACATTTTTTAAAAGGTTGATTAAAAAGCTATAGTGGATGTTTGCTGGCACTCCTCCTCTTTGGCCTGTGCTAAACTAATTGATAACATTTTAAAATACTGTTACACTATTAAGCATTATTAAGGTATTAGTAAGTGCTTAATTCATCATTTATATAGCATTATTGCTCTTTAGTATGTCATTCATGAATACACATATATTATTATGACTATGATTATGGTTTTTTAGCAGTCATGTAGAAGCAGTGATAGCTGTGAATGGTGTAACAATAACAGATGGACAAAAATATCTATATTTATAAGTGACATACTAAGGAGGAGTGATAATATAATAATAATAATACTACTATTACTATTATTACTAATACTATTCTTCTTGTTGTAAACAGGTGTCTGTATTGTGTAATTTATTTTTTCCATATTTCCTCTTGTCTCTTTCTTTCCATCCTTACTTTGCATAATCAAATGACTACGTATAGTCATGGCTTTGCGACACAGCCAACAATCGCCAGCTGCCCAGCGAGCCAGCTGTCAAGGACAAACCTTCCTTCCTGATTAGGAAGATCACATGTTGATACCATAGGGGACATATGGGTCACAAGTATGGTTGCACCATAGATCTTTGATGACACTGTGTCTAAAAAATGTTTGTATAATGCATTTGGTAGAGCAGTTTGAACCCAGTGCTTCTGGCCTTGCTTCCCTTCCAATTCGTTTCTTACACAGACAATAAAACTACCTTTTTTTCTTCTTGTATCAGCCAGCTCTCTCTTTACCAGTCATCATCTCTCCATTTAAAGTCCCTTCTCTCACTTCTCTCTCTGCCTCCTAACCCGCCTTTCACGTTACCTTCTCCTCCTCTGTCTGCTGCCAGCAGTAGAACAATTTCCACCTTCTGGTCAACAAAACTATTGGCAATTGTTGTTAATCCAGGCCTGGACCAATCCTGTATGGAGGTCTTATTCTGATCATCTCATCATAATCCATACGTTTGATTTGTTAATTAGATGCCCTTGTGATGGAAACCTCCCCATGTATCTAAGCTTGTGACCGGCACTACTTGGCCAACCCAGCCATGGTTCTGGACTATCTTCCATACTAATCTTCCATATGTGATTTTTTGGTTTTAAATATGCCATTGAATTGTCGCTAGAACATGAGGTCAGCATCTATGATCTCAGCAAGGTTTCTAACCTGTGTCACATCTTCCAAGGACAGATGTGTTAATTTTTAAGAAATTTCAAGACTCGCACCAAAAAGGAATTAATGATGCATTTATATATGCCTTTTTATACAGTCTAATAGTCTGTCAACTAGGTCCGATGAGTTGACAAAATGAAGTGGCAAAATGTATATGTTAAACAGCAATAGTCTCATATGTGCAACCCTTTCACTAGCCTTTATACACTTCTTTAATATTAATTCTGGAGATTCTCCATGTTTTATTCCCCCCTTTCTGCTTTACTGTTTAAGTATTTGTTAGCATTTTTACACCCTTCCTCATCTTGCAAAATCCAGTGATTGCATACAGTCATGAATTTACAACAAACATATCCAACAACCCACAGTGGCCCAGCCAGCTATCAAGGACAGTCATTTCTTCCTAAGCAGGAAGATCACAGGTTGGTTTCATAAGGGTCATCAGGGTTACACATTTCCTTTGCTTGCACCATCGATCTGTGATGAAATTGTGGCTGAACCAGCAACTCCTTTTGTATTGTGGATTTGTACAGAATACAGAAATGTGAAATGTCTCTAGTCAGATCATGCATTTTATTACTAGATGAGACCTGAAAAGACCATCCATCCATCTACCCACTTTCACAGTGGGGCTGGAGTCTATCCCAGCCAAGAAAACTCTACTCATGAAGTTAAAATCAAAAAATTATTTAGGGTTGATGTGCCCAAATGTAAAGTGAGGATGCATTCTGAGAGAGAAGAGGGATACTGAGTCTTAATGGTCCATGTTTTGCACCTCTCTTCCTGAGACCACTGCAGGTGGTTGGTACCCGCAGTGGTGGGATCCCTCAAAGGAAATGATGGATACTAGAGATGAACAAAGCCATCAAGCGGAAGACCTACGTAGTACCTGACAAGCATGAGTGGCAGTGACTGAACCAGAAAGTCAGGTGTGGGAGCAGTTCATTGAGATCATGGAAGATTGCCTCCCTCTTCCACTGACCTGCCCAACTGTACTAATCCATGTCTTCTACCCACCGTCCCTCTAAGCTCCTCCCATCCAGGTATAAAGGTAGGCTAAAATAAGTAACCTATAGTCTCTGCTCCGGGCAGAGTGAGGGATACAGGACATAAGTGGACTGAGAGGGGTGGAGAAGGGAACTTTCAATTTTAAACGATAACAGGACTGATTGCGGTCAGACTGCACTGTGACCATGGGATCAAAAGTAAGTGTCGTCACGTTTTAACTAAAGTTTAGACTTCGTTAGGACTAAGTCTGGGCTCTTTAATTTAATTTAAATTGTTTTTTAGCTTAAGGTTCATTCCAAATTTTGGTTATGTGTTTTCAGTTAAGCTTTTTTTTTTTTATTTATTTATTTATTTTTATATATATTTTTATTGGACGTTAATATCACATTCTCATGTCAAAACCTATATCAATTTCTTTACATCTTTAAAAACTATCTGAAACCCTATTTTAAAGTTATGTATGTGAATTTGAATTCACTGTTCTAATAATTAACAGCATCCCAATTAACAATATATTATTTATTAATTATTACCAATAATTAAATTAATAATTAAGGTGGTTTTCTGCAGCTTTCTGAAGCTTTCTGAATAAAGAGAAGAAGAAGCTTCGGGGAAATCTTCCCACATGTTTTGAGTCTTATTTAGAACTGTATTTTGTCACACTTTGTTCATTCCAGCGAATGAATGATGACTACAAACTGGCGGCCACCTCAGACCATGACGAAAAAACAACCAAGAAGGGTCAAAAAGCCAAGGATACGGAGGACCTGAAAAAAGAAGTTGATCTGGTGAGTACTCGGCTTTTGTGCAGCCACTCTGTGATTATCTGTCAGGTAACACTTAATCACACAAAGACAACTTCTGCAATTGCTCACATGCAAATATTCATCTTAATTAATAAGGAAAGAATGAGGCATCGAATGGAATCAGTTTCATAAAATGGACCTAAGGAGAGCGTTATTCAGTCCAGTGCCCTCAGCAATGACACAGTCATGACTCAAACCCTTGTTTGCGTGAGCTACTGTACTTCATAAACACTGCTGTGTACCATCCCATGTTAAGATGGTAAGATGTTGGGAGTAATAATTTACTTTTAAGTTATGCTATCCAAAGTTGGTTTTAATGCTGAGTGAGGGAGCTGGTTATATTAATATATTATTTTGCATTTTATTAAATGATATCTAATCTTGTATCCACATATAGTAAACCTATACCATTCATGTTTGTAAAATCCCGTTAATAACATTTTAGGTGGGTTTAAATTTGCATGCGGACAAATCTGACAACCAGCAGAACAGCTGAAAAGTTTCCACCGCTGTCAGCCTTTTCTTGCTCTGAACCGGTGTCCAGCTTAGGCCGCTTCTCAAGGTCACCGATGAAATTGCATCACTGAGGAAGCATCACACGGCAAATAAAGGGATAACAAATGATTTCATAGCATCAACATGGTGCCTGCTGGGTTTTGAGCGATAGTGACCTTGGCCTTGTCAGTTCACAATCCAATAGAAAGTAAATAGAAAATTCAAATATTTTGCTGGTGATTCCTGTATGCCTCTAAAGCAACTTTTGAAAAGATGCTGTTTTGACAGAACATGACATTCTGTCAAAAAAATTTAGAGAATAATTTTAAGCTCATCCATCAGAAGGCCCGGTGAGCTTAGTCCATGGCAAGCTATCTGCCATCCGTCTGCTCTGTTCACGAGAATAATCATCCTGCTACAGTATTAGCCAGAATTGAATCAAACTTACATACACAACCCATATAGTTATTCTTAGCCAGGATAATACTCAAGGTCAAGATTGTATGACCTTGACATTGACAAGCTTGTGAATTGTGATGAATTGTGAGATGGTTGGCGTACATGTGTGATTGATGTTCTGGTTTCTTGAATCCAGCAAATGACCCTCCTGCACAATGCCACCCAGCAGATTGTTATTAGGTGATTAAAGCCAAACCTTGGTGGCATATTTATGATCATCATCGTCCTATATCTTAACTTAAGCTCAAAGATGTGCTACAGGACATCTCAGTTCCATATAAGCATGATCAAAACATGGGGGTTTATGAGTAAGAACATCAAAATCAGTGGAGAAGTGTTCCCAGGCTGCAGCAGTAGCAACAGTAGTGTATGGCATGTTCGCATTATCCACAACACATTTGGTAAGGAAAACTGTTTATTATATGGCGGCAATATAGCGGCAGTGCTGGTGAACCATGCAACCACACCCATTTTCTCCTGTCACTGTAAAAAACGGTCATTAATGCGACTGCTCTCACTTCATCCATGCTGAAGACTTTTCATTGAACAAGTAAATATTAATGAAATGCAAAATTCTGTATTCAACCTACTCAGAGCAGCAAATGATTGAAACTTTTATTTTTGAACAGTGAGTGTGAACTTGTAGGTTAAAGACCTTTATTGTAATTATACAAGTATACCAAAATTACATTTATACTAACCTCACATGGTGCATAAGCTTTAAATAGTGCAAAAGTACTGGACCAACTTTAGTGCAAGTGCATCAACAACATTATCCTAATCTCCTATAGAAATATAGAGAAATGTTTTTCTTCTGAATCCACGACTGCCAAGGATTGTCATCACAGTAAAGGTGCCTTGTGATGGTGACCACCTAGCACCTGAAGTTTGAGACACCCTCCGTGACATCTGATTGCGATGTAAAGCCATGTGTGTGGTTTTCATTGGTCTTTGTGATGTTTTGGACCAAGATGTTGTTCACACACCATGATGACAGATTGTGAACATCCTCCCTGAATGTGTTTTCATTGTTTACAGTTAAGAGTCAAAATGCTGTCATGTGATCTGCAATTGTAACAATAGTGTTGGATGTATGGATGGGTTCAAAGTTGTGTGTACACAGCATGTAGCAAAGGCTCACCATATAGCCTTGAGGCCTTTTGGTCAGAGTGAGAAAGGAGCGCCTGTGCTTGCCTGGCCTGACAGTCTGAGGGCTGTAGGTGAGAAAATCTGGTATCCAGTGTCACATGGTGGGATTCAGTCTTTGTACATGGAGTTTATCCACCACCTTGTTTGTAATATCAAGTCCATGAAAGGTTGGGCCGAGGGCAACTGACCGAAAAATGCTCAGACAACTTACTGTAGACTTTTTTTAATGATTAAAATATGCTTATATAATTTAATGAACACTGTCTCTGAACAGAGCAAACTTCAATATCTTTAACTAGTAATTCTTCCAAGCACTAATTCACTCTTTGTTAACCAACAAAATATGAGACCATAACTGATGCTTCGATATTTGCACATTTGTATTTCTATAATATAGTTATATAAGAGTATCAGCTGTGACTTTTAAACCTGTAACCATTTCAGTTCATATAGAGCTGAGGAAACAAAATGATGTTTATTTTTCCTCTATAAGATATGACATTAGGTCAAAATGTAGATAGAGGACATAGTTCCTGTAGTGTCTTGTATTCTGTATTAAGACTACAACAAGTTGGGTTTTTTTAAAGCTTTTAATAATGAAATTGCTGGAAGAATTTGTTTTTGTTGATTACAAACATCAAACATCATGATCAAAATCATGAAATCATGAAATCATTGTTAATGTCTTTCATGGTAATTCATATTCATATGCCCCTGCTGGGCAACTCAACATCAATGTCGAAAACAGGAGCAAAACTCTTGGGAGGAAACATCAGTCACATATTAAAAGAGTGGATATTAGCAGCAACATGACAGGTGACATTGTTTTCATTCACAGACAGATTCTAGTCTTACTTGACTGTTTGCTAGAACTAATCCTTAATTTCCTCCATGGACCAACATGCATCCATAATGCCCAGTTTTTAGTACTTTCTATGCTCTCTGTGTCCCTCTGGAGGACACCAGGAAGTTTTACAAAAGATTTTCCTCAAAGGAGATTATAACTGCAGCTTTACAAATCACTGGGATTTTGACTTGTTTTTTTAAAAAAAACATCTCTGTGTCTCATTTTGTATTTGTTTCTCCTTAGGATGACCACAAATTAAGCTTCAATGAACTTCACAGAAAATATGGAACTGACCTAACAAGGGTGAGCACTCCAAATGTGTGATAAGGAAAGATGGCAGGAAAGATTTGCCAGTCAGTGTATTTTACTTGCTTTGTCAATTTACCAGGCTATTTGTGAAGTAATGTCATTTTTAGAGGTGTAATTACCAAGAAACACTGTGAAGTGATTGTCAATTAAAAGGGTCATAGGAACTAAATGGCACAATATTACTGTGGTACGAAGTAACTGTACTGTACTCCACTTTGAACTTCTGAAGTAACCGAGACACTTTTTTAGGGTCTCACCTCCTCCAAAGCAAAAGAGATCCTGGCCCGAGATGGCCCCAACGCCCTCACACCTCCTCCAACGACACCCGAGTGGGTCAAGTTCTGCAAACAGGTAAGAGTCAAACATCACCAACCTGCAAACCACAAACCTGTGTTTTAATTCAGATGTTCACTTGCTGGGCCCCCTCATTTTAAGTTTGACAGCATTTTAGTGAGTAAAAGATGAACAGCTTGGACATGAATTGAGCTGCGGTTTGGGAAAAGTCTCGAAGGGGACTAGTGGCAGCTCCTGGGCCTCAGGCCAGATGCTCATGTACTAAACAGAAGTGAATGGAGGTAGAGTGGGGCACGTAAACAAGAATGAACAGCTTGTAGAACTGGGAGAACATATGTAGATAAGAACAGGGGGGAGCGTGTTTGGAGGCGTGGTCCCGCTCCTGAAATTCCGATACTCAATCTCCAATTAGAAATGCAAAAAAGGAAATAAAACAAACAAAGTCTGAATGTTATTCCCTCTGGTTTCCAGCTGTTTGGTGGTTTCTGCATGCTGCTGTGGATTGGTGCCTTCCTCTGCTTCATTGCATATGCTATCCAGATTGCCTCCGAAGAAGAACCTGGAAGTGATAACGTAAGCGAGTCAATTGTTATCTGTTAACTAAATGAACCAAATATCACCTAATTGTGCCTTCTGTCTGTATGTAGTTGTATCTAGGTGTTGTGCTTGCTGCTGTTGTGATCATCACTGCTTGCTTCTCCTACTACCAAGAGGCCAAAAGCTCCAAGATTATGGACTCCTTCAAGAACATGGTCCCACAGGTGATGGTTTCCAGGAAGAAAATATAACTGCACCTTATTTACAGCTTCTAGAGAACAATAAACTGCACCACTAGCTGCAAAGTATTAAGGAAAATGTGTTTGCACTGATGACACATTTTATTATCATAAATCTTGCTGCTGGGATTAAAATCAAACCCAATTAATTATAAATTCCTTAAAATCTTCGATTTCATAGCAAGCCCTGGTTATCCGTGACGGAGAGAAGAAGAGCATCAACACTGAGAACGTGGTGCTTGGAGATTTAGTGGAGGTGAAAGGAGGAGACAGGATCCCTGCTGATCTGAGAATCATCTCTGCTCACGGCTGCAAGGTCTGTGCTTCAAATTCTCTTAATGCAAACAAACATTTTTGTACAGGGTTTGATATGTACTATTATTTGTTTAAATGAAGAGCTACGCTGTGATGTTTAGTTAGTTTTAGACATAGTTTTGTTATGCCAGGTGACAGACTCAAGCTCAGCCATCAAACAGTATACTCTAGCTAATCTTGTCCATGATTGCTCAGTTGACACATTTTTATGTTTCCCACCAGCAAATCTTTGAAGTTTCGAGCTATATTGATGGATGTGGTATTCTTTACCCTACCTAGCTTTTCTTTTATCACATCATAAACGTTTCCCGTTAATTCTTAAATTTATTTTAATAAATATAGTATTTATTTGTGTGTTTTTTCACAAAGTGTATCTTTATTTAATTCTGTGTTATCAGGTGACTGACCTTCTTACTGATCTTTGTTTCATTGTGTTAATTATCTCTCAGGTGGACAACTCCTCCCTGACTGGTGAATCAGAGCCCCAGACCCGTTCTCCAGACTTTTCTAATGACAACCCACTGGAGACAAGAAACATTGCTTTCTTTTCCACCAACTGTGTAGAAGGTAGAGTATGAACAGCTCGAGGCTGGCAATTATAGTCTGGTTTTTATTTGATGATACATTAGATTTGTGGGGGGTTTTTTGGTAATCCACGAAATAAGAAGGATAACCAGGAAGAATTCAAAACCAAAATGAAATCATCCATTGTTCTGTGGACTCAGCGTCTCTTCTCTTTTCAGGCACAGCCAGAGGAATCGTCATCAACACTGGAGACAATACTATCATGGGCCGTATCGCCACCCTGGCTTCCAGTCTTGAAGCTGGAAAAACTCCCATTGCCATTGAGATTGAGCATTTCATCCACATCATCACAGGAGTGGCCGTCTTCCTGGGTGTTACGTTTTTCGTGCTCTCGGTCGTCCTTGGATACAGCTGGCTTGATGGTATTATCTTCCTCATTGGTATCATTGTCGCTAACGTGCCAGAAGGTCTCCTGGCTACCGTCACTGTGAGTTTTGATGTCTACTGCCATTCTCTTTGACTACTTACCTTATTTCATTGATAAAGTCTGCAGTTATGAAACTATAAGTTTGATCTGTAGGTGTGTCTGACCCTGACTGCTAAGCGTATGGCCAAGAAGAACTGCCTGGTAAAGAACCTGGAAGCTGTCGAGACACTAGGCTCCACCTCCACCATCTGCTCCGACAAGACCGGCACCCTGACCCAGAACAGAATGACTGTCGCCCACATGTGGTTTGACAACCAGATCCACGAGGCCGACACCACTGAGAACCAGAGTGGTGCCGTGTTTGAACAGAGCTCCCCCACCTGGCCTGCTCTGTCCAGAGTTGCCGGACTCTGCAACCGTGCCGTCTTCCTGGCTGACCAGAACAACGTTCCCGTTCTGAAAGTGAGAAACTTTCATCTTTAAAACTCCTCTAGTTACAAATACTAATGTATGAGTTATTCTTCTGCAGTAATTCTTTGTAGAACCCATGGCACAGAATACGCAACATGCAGCATTTGTTCATGTCCATTTACAGTGAAGGTGTAGTCTCATTTCCATGTTAGATGCATGTCAGGTTGGGCACCAAGTCTTCAGAAGGGACTGTGGCTATTATGTACCTATTGCACGGATCTAACACAAAAAGTTAACTACACCGAAAATAGACCTAAGTTCACCATTGGAGGAACAAACCAGTAACAATTGCTTTTCAGTGGAACTAGTCCTCGTCGCCCTGGACACAAGCTTAGTACTTAGTTTATTGATTTTCTACCGTAAAGTATTTAGAGCAGTTTAACAGTAGTGACTATGCTATGACTGCGTGGGATGTGCTACAGTATTATGACTTTTGTGATTAAACCTGATACAAATGCAACCAAAAGCACTTCAAATATTTATCAAACACAATCAAGAAATCTAAAGGCTGGTTTAAGTACACCGCTGGGGCATTAGCAGGAGTTGGCCAGAGAGATTAATGGATTTATCATATATGACACCTGGCAAGTGTATTTCTTTCACAAACTGCACTGTGAGTCTGGTAAATGTGGCAAACTTGGGTAATTTAATGCAAATAGTATTTATGTAACATGTGTAGGTGAAGGTAACACATATTTATCTACCCAATCCAGGGAGTGACATCTGCAAACACCTTGTTGTAGATTTCATCTAATTCACCAACAAATAATCTACCTAATTGTATTATTTATAGCACATTAGTTTTTATTTGCAATATATTGTTATAAAAAAGGGGACATGAACTGTGAAATCATGGGTTTCTGATTATTACTCAAATCCACAGAGAAACATCGCTGGTGATGCGTCAGAAGCTGCCTTGCTGAAGTGTATCGAGCTGTGCTGCGGACCTGTTAGTGAAATGAGAGAAAAATACCCCAAAATTGCTGAGATTCCCTTTAATTCCACAAACAAATACCAGGTAAATCAACCAGATGTATCCAAAGCATATGGACACCAGTGAACTCAAGCAGATTACAGCAGAATTGCAGAGAGTACAATCAAGGCTAGAAGACCTTTGATAAACAGCCTCTGAGCACAGTAGTGTATAACAAAATAGTAACTTTGCTTTAGATAAACCACTGGTTGTATGGATAAAACTTGCATTTACATCAAGGTTTTCTGTTGTCCCTCAGCTCTCCATCCATAAAAACACCACCCCTGGGGAAACCAAGCATTTGTTGGTGATGAAAGGAGCTCCAGAGAGGATTTTGGACCGCTGCTCCACCATCGTGCTTCAAGGCAAAGAGCAGCC